>JAQQSY010007741.1:0-10279 GCA_028646535.1 Procyon lotor | reverse complement strand
AACAAAGTCAAAGAAACACATCAACAATAATACAGTAATAGTGGGAGACTTTAATACCCCCCTCACCGAAATGGACAGATCATCTAAGCAAAAGATCTTCAACAAGGAAATAAAACTTCTAAATGACACACTGGACCAGATGGACATCACAGATATATTCAGAACATTCCATTCTGTTTCCTGTCAAAAGGCAGGAAAGAATATCCAGTGGAAAAAAGACAGTGTCTTCAACAAATGGTGTTGGGAATCCAAAATCTATAAAGAACTTCTCAGACTCAACACTCAAAGAACAAATAATCCAATCAAGAAATGGGCAGAAGATATGAACAGACATTTCTGCAAAGAGGACATCCAAATGGCCAACAGACACGTGATATATGTATACAATGGAATAATATGCAGCCATCAAGAGAAAGGAAAACTGGCCATTTGCAACAACGTGGATGGAACTGGAGGGTATTATGCTAAGCGAAATAAGTCAGTCAGAGAAAGACAAGTATCACATGATCTCTCTGATATGAAGAATTTGAGAGGCAAGGAGGGAGTTTGGGGGGAGTGGGGGAGAGAAATGAAACAGGAAGGGATGGGGAGGGAGACAAACTATAAGAGACTCCTAGACTCATGAAATGAACTGAGGGTGGCTGGGAGGCCGGGGGGTAGGGATGGGGTGCCTGGGTTGTGGACATTGGGGAGGGTATGTGCTATGGTAAGTGCTATGAAATGTGTAAGCCTGATGATTCACAGACATGTACCCTGGGGCAAATAATACATTATATGTTAATAAAAATTAATTAAAAAAATAATTACTGCTCTGAAGTGTCTCTGGTAGTTTCCCACTACACTGACTAAATACACTTTAAATTCTTACTGTGGTTTCAAGGGTCTTTTACAGGCCCTGTCAACCTCTTCAGCTTCTCCCATTTTTATTCTCTTTGTTTTAGCAATTCTACTGTCTTGTTCTTCAGTGTGTGCACTGAATTTATTCTCAGCACTTGGTTTTTGCGCTTGATGTTCCCTGTGCTTGACTACCTTCCTTCCCCGAGGTTATCACATGGGTTCACTTTATTTATGTCTCAGCTTATATATCACCTCCCCAAAGAATCCTTGTTTATCATCCTGTCTGAATCAGTCTTTTTCTCATGACCCTGCCTAGTGTGTCTGTAACAATTTATTGGTTTATTTTTATCTGTATTTCTCCTGCTAGAATGTGAACTTGTAGGAGTAAAAAACCTTGTCTGTCTTTGAGTTTATGAGGAAGAGAGAGTGATTTGGTAGATTGCATATTGGAAATGCTAAATGCTAGATTTAGGAATCTAAATGTTTCCAGTAATTACTATCAGGAAAATTCCTGTTCAAGATTTTAAAAACATTCTGCTGTTAATCAGGAAGTGGATAATAAACAATCAGTAAGTACTTGACCACTTCTTAGCTGTCTCTGTGATTTCATCTTCCGCTGCCATCCCTTGCTTGTAGTTCTAGCTAGATTGGCCATTTGTTCCTCCTCGAGCAATTAAATGAGCTTATACCTTGGCATTTTGCACTTGCTGTTTCTTCTGCTTGCAGTATTCTTCTCCCAGATATTCACATGGCCCCAGAACTTCTCACTTCCTCATTCAGTTTTTGATAACATCTTATTGTCTTGAAAGAATGTTTGAAGAGAAGTGCAAGTTTGCACTCTCTAAACGCAATATCCATTTTGATAGTTGTTATTACTGACTTAGATAAAATGTGGTTCTTTAATATTATTGTTATAAATATCTTAATTTTTTTGTTTTAATGTAGAAAGAGGGGAAAAAAGAGCGAGCTGTGGTGGACAAGGTGTTTTTTTTAAGACTCACACGGATTCTGAAAATCATGGTTCCTAGAACATTTTGTAAGGAGGTAAGTCTTAAATTACAATGTTAAGTGTTTAACTTTTAAGCTTATGTGAGATCAGAACAATAAAATTATAAAGCTTTTGTTATACTACAGATCAAATGTTTTTTGTGTAGGTAATGAAGACTGCTAAATTTTTTTTCTTTAAATTGTTTATTATCATTGCAAGTACCCTTGTTATTTGGTGCCAAATTTTAAATAGTTTCCTCTTGTTTATGAAATAGGATTTCATTATATTTTATGTGAAATACTGGAGTACTTCAGTGCAGCTACCCTAAATGGTGCTGTTTTATTATAGCTAAATTCTATTAATAAAAACAAGATTAAATTTAGAAAGACAACCCTTTTTATTACATTGAGATGTTAATAAGTCACATTGATATGGAATATGTTTGAAGGTTGTTCTTTCATATTTGATTAAGTATGTTTTGAGATACCCAGAATGATATATGAATTCCTCCGTATTTAGGAATAAAGTTGTATTATCTTTTCCTTTGCCCTTTTATCAAGATTACCTTTATCATTATCTGAGGAGTATTTTTAATGATTAAAAAATTAGATAACGCTGTCTTCTCCATCTTTAATCACCTTTTGTAGAACCAGAAATATCATCACCTTTGTCTCTTTATTCCCCATACTTCATCCTTTCAGCCATTGGGTCATTTTTCATTCTAAACATTCTTTTTTTTTTTTTTTTTAAAGATTTTATTTATTTATTTGACAGAGAAAGAGATCACAAGTAGGCAGAGGAGCAGGCAGAGAGAGAGGGGGAAGCAGGCTCCCTGCTGAGCAGAGAGCCCGATGCGGGGCTCGATCCCAGGACCCTGAGATCATGACCTTAACTGACCCACTGAGCCACCCAGGCGCCCCTTTCATTCTAAACATTCTTGACATGGATATTGTAGTGTTTGTTATTCTCACTTCAAAGAAGCTCCCCTTTTTTATCTTCTCTGCCAAATTTATTTTCTTGAAATGTAATGTTTTCCATTGTTCAAATTTAAAAAACCGTTAGACATATAATCTATTAATAGCCACAAAAAGATAAGATATTCCCAAAGCACTGTAATTCCTAAAGAGAATCCACATTTCCCTATCATGCTGGACTTGCTCCCTCTCTCCCTTGCTTCTGCACCGTGGGTTGTGGATTCTACCCTTATCAGCCTCTAAAACATAATTTAATAACATTTTTTTCCCTAGTAAGATAGAGATAATATGTGTTCCTTGAAGAAAAATTAGAAAATGTGGATAGATTTCTTTTTCCTTCTTAGTACCTCTTAGGCTCTTACTCAGAACTTCTATCAATATTTCGGTGTCTAGCACATATTTTAACAAAAATGAGATCACACTGAGACTTTTTAAATCTGCTCACTTCCTTATTTTTAAATGTTTTTTTCTTTGTGTTTCTCTTGAATTAGTCTCCCTTTCCATTCCTACTATTCTCACTATATTTTTCTTACCTGGATTATCATAGTCTCTTAATTGGTCCTTTTGCCTCTTCTCGTTTTCATAATAGTCTTTTTTCTAAAACCCTAATAAAAGAATTTGTCTTTTTTCTTGTTGGGTAAATCACAACCTAACTTTGACCTTTCTTTCACTATCATCTGCTTAGAAGAATTTGCTATTTTGTAGTCAGGCTCTGTGCTCTTATGCTTTCATGACCTCATGTCTGTGACATCATGTCTCCTCCCCCCAGTAAAAACAGATACTTATTAAAAAAAATAGCTTGATATGTATTATTTTCTTGAAGTTTTTTCTTTCTACAACCTACCTGGTTGAAGAATTCTTATTTAGAATACGATCTTCTCTGGAAAGATTTATATATTCCCCTCTTAATCAGTTAACAGTTCAGTGCTCATTTGACTTTTGTAGCAGGGGTTTGCTGAGTGTAGAATGAATGTGAGATATTGGATAGATCTCTGGGAATTAATAAGAGAGATACCAGGGCCAAAATTGGCCAACCTCCAGCTTTCTCTAGGCCCAGCAGGCTCATTTTACACATGATATTTGAGAATTATAAAAATCCAAGTTTAATCCCCCAGTTGACTGGGTGTTTCACTTAGAAATAAACTCTCATAGAAAAGACAGAAGATTGGAAGTAGTGGTAGAGAGACTAACCAATTTAGGAAATAGAGAAATGATAATGTTGCATATGAATACATGAAAGTTCATATATTTTCATATATGAATACATGAAAGTTCATATATTTTCAAGTATTTGAGGTGAGGGACTGCCTAAATCAGTGCAGATCTTTGGTTTCTGACATATTCCACAAACGCATTCATCATAGAAATAGTGATTCTAAGGACATCTTTTGTAGAAAGGCATTTCAGGATTGTCAGTAATCAAAGTTTGACAGATTTTGCTGAGACAAGTAAAGTTGGTACTTATTTCAAGGAAAAATTAAGCCAAGAACAGAAAATCAAGGAAAAAATAAACAGTCTTTGTCTAGTGTTACCTTTATATGTCAGATGACTAATTTAGGATTGAGACTATTTAAAGTCTGAATTAAAAGTTAGCATTACAGTTAAAGTGACATCTAGAGATAGTGTTTATTACAATTAAGAGGTTCTTTTGTTGCCAGTTGAATACCTAACTTTCAGACGGGTGCTGGGGTAGGATGATGGGATCTTTGCTTTCTGGCGGACTTTGGAGTAACAGAGTCACACTTCTCAGTCACACAAGCTTTTCTTTTCTTTTCTTTTCTTTTCTTTTCTTTTCTTTTCTTTTCTTTTCTTTTCTTTTCTTTTTTTCTTTGCTTTGCTTTGCTTTGCTTTGCTTTGCTATTTCTTTCATTATTCTCTGTTTATGACTCCCTGCTTCATCTACACCTAAAGCGCTGTACTTCTAGTACCTTCATCTTTTTTATTTTTTTTAAAGATTTTTTTTATTTATTTGACAGAGAGAAACACAGCGAGAGAGGGAACACAAGCAGAGGTAATGGTAGTGGGAGAAGTAGGCTTTCTGCCAAGCAGGGAGCCCGATGCGGGGCTTGATTCCAGGACCCTGAGACAATGACCCAAGCCGAAGGCAGACGCTTAATGACTGAGCCACTGAGGCGCCCCGCCTTCAACTTTTTTAAAAACAATATTTGTTTTGCAAAAATTACATAAGTAATAGCTGCAGTTGCCACGCAGCACCATAACTTTGACTTTATATATATTATCTCACAAATGTCCCTGCTGCTACATGCCCTCTTCCCTGACTTTAGCTTCTATGTTACTGTCATTATTCTTCCAATTTAGAAGATTTAAATAGGGTCAGCTTTGACTCGTGTGTGTGTGTGTGTGTGTGTGTGTGTGTGTGTGTTTGTGTTTTAGAGGTTGGAGGATAGGTCCTCATCTCAGAGAGAGAGAGAATGGACTCCTGACTCAGCCTTTCATCTTTTCTCCTTGGTAATCCATCTTCCACAGCATTGCTTAAGTAATGTCAAAATGACACTTTTTAACATTTTGTTCTACCTAGAGGCTTGTAGTAGTTTAATATTGCTGAAGTCTGCTGGGTATACAATACTGTTACTCATATAGTTTCAGTCTATTTCCTATTTTTCATTAACTCCTTTATCTCTTTAAACTCATAATCATCATTCTCTCCTTTGTTTTACTTGGTCCGTTTAATGTATTTCTATCATCATAACCGTCTTTTGCCACTTAGGCCTTCCTATCCTGCCACTTGTTATGTGAAGTGATGCAAATATACTCATCTGCTATGCTGTTTTCCTATTTTTTTGTGTATAGATCTTGTCATAATCACAAAATTGAGGGCAGGGGCAGTATTAGAGATTTTTCCAGCAAATTGAACCAAATTTATTGCATTAGGCACAATTTCAGCCTTTAGTATTTGCTTACCTGTACATTAATAGCTACTGTCATTTTTATTAGACATCTATATTAAAAACACAAGACAATCACAATACACTGTGATTCGGGTAATCTAAGTTATACTACTAGCGTCTGTTCATTGTATGAAGGCAAATTATTTGACCTGCCTGGGATTCACTTTTGAATTCTGGATGAAAAAGTTAGATTAAATGATGTATAAGTCTTTTTCATTTATACTGTATTTTTAAGTTCTTTTATATTTAACAATTACCTATATGTAAAATGTCAGCCACTGTATTAAAGCTAGAATAAAGATTTGAATTTAGAAATAAAAAATCTTTGCCAAGGTAATGTTTCTCTTAACTTTTAAAAATGCATTTACTTAATTTACTGTACCTGGTTTATTTTAGACAGGTTACTTGGTACTTATTGCTGTTATGCTGGTGTCTCGAACATACTGTGATGTTTGGATGATTCAAAATGGGACACTCATTGAAAGGTACTTTTCTATTCACCTTCCTACTATATGTACAAAATACTAATTTGTCTCATATTTAACATTATCTTAAGCAAAAAATAGATTCTCAGTGAGGTATAAATACTTAAGTCAAATTATGTGTTTGTTCATTTACTTAACAGATGTTTATTGAGTGTCTCCTATGTGCCAGGCACCCTGCTACTCTGTGATAGGGGTATACTGGTGAACAGGAGAAACTCTGTACCAAGCCCCGTAGACCTGACATTTTAGAGAGAGTTAGGGACAAGGAAACAAATTAAAATGCAGTATAGTAAATGTTGTAGCAGGGGTTAAAAAAGTCACCAAGTTGGATGTCTAAAATTAATGAGGTAATTTGGAGGAAAATATCAAGGCATTTCAGGGAACATATTGAGAATGTTTATTAGAAGGAAAAAACAATTTGTAGACATTTCCTTAAGTTTCTAAAGTTAGTGCTTTATATTTTTTTTCATTATAGTCTTTGTACATATTATCACTACAATTGATAATTTTGAATTTAAAAACTTATAGTAACAGTTAGGATATTAACATTTATCTGTTAAAGATTTTATTCCTGATGATACCAATTTGAATGTCAGAGTAAAACATTTTTCTTGGAATTCTCTTCCCTGGCATGTAGTATTTTATCAGAAAATTTCTTAAAATACTTAATCTAATAATTTTTGAATGACAGTACTTAAAATTTTTGAATGCTCCCAAATTTTGAAATAAATTTTTTTCCCCATCTTGTATTCTTGATTTGCTTCTCAGGATTTGTAGGATGAAGAAGAACACTTTTTTTTTTTTTTTTTTAATTTTATTTATTTATTTGACAGAGAGAAAGAGAGAGATCACAAGTAGGCAGAGAGACAGGCAGGGGTCAGGGGGTAGGGAAACAGGCTTGTGCAGAGCAGAGAGCCCGATGTGAGGCTCAATCCCAGGACCCTAAGATCATGACCTGAGCCCAGGGCAGAGGGTTTAACCCACTGAGCCACCTTGGCGCCCCGAAGAAGAACACTTTATGCACATGTTTTCTGACTCTCTAGGCAGATAGAGAAGGTTATTTGTTAGGATTAAAACCCGAACTACATGCCTCGGAACATGTGTAATTGTGTAGGTCTTGTATTTAACACAGGTCTCCCTGAAACCTGTGGTCAGCGCCCTGCCTTTTTTTTTTTTTTTTCTAACTGTAGTAATACATGAAGAACTTAAAAAGGAATACATGAACACAGCTTAATGTCTAATAGTGTTACTGGACTTAATAACAAACACATCAGTTCTGTGCCCCGTTCTTCCACTTGTCACTGCCATTCTGGGAGCCAGTTGTTTTTTTTTTACTGTTCATCTCTACCTCTGTATTTCAGTGTAACTTGTGTTACTGTCCTGGATTTTTTAGTTTTAGAGAGTCTGCATTTATTTCCTACTTTGAAAGATGAAAATTAGCTCTTTTACACTCCTACCCATGCCCATGCTCATCCTCTTGTGTTTTGTCGCATTTTTGTTAAGTCAGAATTTATTGTTTATGTGATTTTGCTCGTTTACTGCTGAGCCACATGCTGTACTTTGGTAGTTTCTTTGATATACAAGTTTTTGTTTTTCCTGGCATTTGAAAATTACAAGTTTTTATTTGTGTATTGTAGTTCTTTGCCTACTTCTTACTAATTCAGCTTAAGCTTATTTGACAACACTGTAAAATCTTCTCAGTATTGTAATATGGTCGTACACACCAGGTGATCTTTTGATTTTTGTCTATTACCACCACCCCCTATACCTCTTGTTAGTTTCTTGTCTTCAGACTCTAATCTGTACTGATTGTACTTTAAGCCCACTAAAGAGCAGTCCAGTTTGAATTTGCTTTAATTATGATCTTGGGAATTTCTTGTATCTTTCTCTTGTGCATTGAATAACCCATTTTCTGAATCCTCTGTCTTTTCCTTTTCCTTTTGGCACGTACATTGTTTTTCTGAGAAAGGGAACAATGGAAGTATTGTTTATAGGTCTCAAAATTTTTGAGAGCTGAACTCTTATATTTGATTGATAATTTAGCTATATTTATACATTCCAACTTGGAAGTCATTTTTTGTTAAACTTTTGAAAGCATCACCCTGTTGTCTTCTATAGAGCTCAGCAGTTCTCAGCCTTGGTTGCAGGATGATTAGAATCATCAGGGGAATTTTGAGAACCATTTATACCTGGGCCCACCCCTAGAGATCCTGATTCAATTAGTCATTAGTTTTTGAAACATCCCAGGTGATTCTAATGTGCAGCCATGGTTCAATACTGCTGCAGTTGCCGCATTGGGTGTGGAGGTCCGTTCCTGTGCTGCTTGCCCTTCCTTAGCAGTGGATCTGTTTTTAGCCCTCTGTGGAAGCTTTTATGATCATTTTTTGTTGTCATTGTTTGGGTATATTGCTGGTGTTTAGGAATTTTACTGTCGCTGTGATGTCCCTCCCCCCCCCCCCCACTGTGCTGGGCACTAGGTGGGCTTTTCAATTGAGAAACTCATTCTGCATTCTAAGAAATTTTCTTGTGCTTTTAAAAAATTCTCCATTTTTTAATTTTTTCTGGAATCCTTATTATTTAAGTGTTGGAACTCTACTATTTCATCTCTGACATTTTCTAGGAAATTTCTTTTTAGTTTATCATCCAGTGAATTTATATATCATCATTTTATATCTAAGAGTTATCTTTTTGTATAAATCTTCATTTTTAGAGTAATCGTTCTTGCAAGTGTGTGACTTTTTTTTTTTTTTTTAGCTTCCTGCATGGTTTCTGTTTTTTCTTGGTTCTTTGTTGTTCTCACTTTTGTTCATGTTCGAGACTTTCCTTAAGTCTGTCACTCTTGCCTATCTATTCATCTTTAAAAGTGAAGGGCTAAAAAACTTGCTAGAAGCCAACTCGAGGGCTTATTGATTGTCTGGCCTCCCTGAATAGTGTTTGGAGAGAGTCTGGTCATTTTTGTGTGTGTGCCCTAGTGAGGAATCCTCTTAGAAATTCTAAGAAGTTTGTCATAAACATAATTGAGTGTTTATTGGTTGCTGTTAGCATATCAGCTTTGGAAGATCAATTTTACTGCTAAGCTCTGCTTATATGAGCTGTGTGCTTAAGTAATTTGAGTCCTTTGTATACTGTAGAGAAGTCATGTTTGTCCTTTTATATGATTATAAAATTTTACTTTTTTTCCTTTGATAACTTTATTATCTAAGCACCATATCTGTTAATAAAAATATGGACTCCCCAACTATACCATTGTTGATAACAAAAATATATAGGTTATATCTACTATAAGCATCATATTAGCTATCTTTGTAGAAAGTCACATATTGCATATAAAGAACCTTGTAAACCTTGATATAGTGAAGAAGAGTAGTTTATTTTTTAAACTTTACTTTTCACATTTTGTGATTTCAAGTTTTTGTAATCCAAAAGAATAATACTTGCTCTTCTAAACTAGGGACTTCCAACTTTAATTGAATAGATGCTGATTTAAATTTTTCACAGTCTTAAACGCCATGGAGAAAATGCATTGCCAAAAGTAGGCAGTACGCTCACTGCTGATGATGGACAAGAGGAAGGTTATTAGCATGAGCTGCTGGCCTGTAATTTTACTAGATAGAGTAATCAATTTGTTGGGTACTCAGTTTTAAAATTTAGATATGACATAAAGAAAAAATGAGAAAATAAGAGTTTCTAAAAAAACATTATTTTGATACTATTAAACTTATAGAAAAGTTGTAGAAACAGTAAAAAGAATTTCCATATACTCTTTTCTTAAAAAAAGTTGTTTTTTTTTTTTTAAGATTTTATTTGATAGAGAGGGAGACAGAGAGCAAGCATGAGCGGTGGGGAGGGGCAGAGGGAGAAGCAGACTCCCCACTGAGCAGGGAGCCCAATGCAGGGCTGCATCCCAGGACCCTGGGATCATGACCTGAGCCGAAGGCAGAAGCTTAACCTACTGAGCCACCCAGCAGCCCCACTTGCCTGTACTCTTAACCCATATTCATCAATTGTGAAATAGTCATTTTAAAGTAAATTGTTAACTTTCTCCTTGATAAATATTTCTGAGCTTCTGTGTATGAGATCTTTGAT
>JAQQSY010007740.1:0-10279 GCA_028646535.1 Procyon lotor | reverse complement strand
TGGAAACCAGTGTGCAAACCAACAAGCACTTAGACAATTCCTGGCACACAGTTAACACTCGATCATGGAATTTGGCGCTGCTACCACTGCTAATGATGATGACGATGATGATATTTTGCCCTCAGAGAAAAGAGAAGCTTAAAGGAGTAAGACTTTAAACATCATTGGGGCAGGACTTTTAGCCAATGGGGACTTTCATCTCCCTTGAAAACATGCCATATTGTCAGGGGCTGACTTTTCCTGAGTCACGTTCTGATCTGCAGAGAAAACTGTCTATTCTAGATGCTGCTCAGGTATCTACATTCATAAAGATGTAACTACTGAAGTCTCCATCCGTTGCTAGTTTAAGCACCCTTAGTTATTCTCCATATCGATACAAGTCATCAAGACTGGAATGGAAACTTGATTCTATTTCCATCAAAGAGCTTTGAAAGAAATCAACATGCACCATGATTCTCTTCCCGGATACATGACCTCTCCTGCCAGAAATCCCCACTGACTTTCTGGGAAATTGTGAATCCAGAGAGGTGTCTGTGAAAATTAGTCTAATCAAGGATCTCTTCTCCCTTCTCTTTTATAAATCAGCCAACGTGCACACCGCTGGGCTTTGTTTCCTCACTTGTAATGCAAAGGTGAAAAGAGAACCTACCTCACAGGATTATTGTAAAGACTACATATGCTAATACGGGTAAGATGCTTCAAGTAGTGCCTGGGAAGAATAATTGCTCAACAAATATCAGCTACGGAATTTTTTTATCTTATTTTATAGAGTTCAGTAGATGCTACTGGTACCCTCACACCACATCCCCGTAGCCCACCTGATTTAAGCGGCAGCCACCAAGAGTAGCTCTATGCATGTTCAGACTTGACCTCTGCTGGTAGAGTTGCACCATAAGTTCATGCTATATTTCTACTTTTCTATCCCATAACCTTCTCTGACAACACAAGAGCTTGTTCAACCCATGAGCAAGAACAGTTTAGAGACGTAGGGGAGTTACTGCCCCCAGGAGCAACCTTCAAATAATGGGGGACAGGGACTGGTGGATAAAAATCTAAGCTTCTTTTCACTCAGGTGAAAGGTTTTCTCTTTGATTATCAGGAAATTCCAGGGGAACTGACCCCCTATTGTGGCTTCCTTGCGTTTTCTACACACGAGCTTCCTCCTCTTTCCTTAGATATCATCCAAACATATTGTCAGATATTTGAAGGTGACCCTCATATCCCACTTTACTCTTCAGAGTCTTCTTCAGGCATAACATTCCCAACCTGCATCAAACGTTGCCTTTGGGATACTGAACCCCCTCATCAATCTCCCATCTTCACATAGCTAGATGGTGCAGATCCAGACCCAGGTGATCTGGGGAACACTTGTGCATATACTTTCTTATCAGCTACTTTGACTTGCTCTCCTGTACTGATAGTTCATGAAAACTGAGAAGTCCTTTTCACAGGAACCCTCCCAACTGTATCTCCCAGTTTTTAAATCTTGCAATAGTCTTTTTGACCCTAATAAACATAACTTCTATTATTAAATTATTGCTTTATTACATATCTTACTATTAAATCCTTATTAAAAATCCTATGCCATTTTAAATAATATGTCTCAAACATTTCATCAGAAGCTATTTCACTCTACTAACAATCCTATAAGGCAAGTACTGCTAATTTACTCATTTGCTGATGGGATAACTGAGACTCACGAGGTTAAATAAGTTCCTCGTAGTTACACAGAGAGTAAGAGGCATGCCCAGGATGTGGACCCCAAACCTGCCCTAGAGTCCACACCTTTATCACTTTTACATCATCTCCCTGCACCAATCCTCTTACTGCATCCCTTACTAGACACTGTTCCATTTGATTAAACTTCCCTTGTCCAAGCCATTACTATTTCTTACACTACTGCACCAGCCTCCTGCCTACATCCTGTTAAAACTTTACCCTTTTTAATTCTGCTCAAAACTTTCCAAAGATTTCTCTCTGCAGTTTGAATCAGACTGAAACTCTGTATCATCCCAGAAAAATTGACATGATCTGGTCTCCACCAGTCACTTCAAGCTAATCACTCATATCTGCCTGCCCACTCATTAAGTCCCATCTATATTTGTCTTCTTGATGTTTCCGAAATGCATCAGGCTTGTGACTGCCTCAGGACTTTTGCACTTGCTATTACTTCTGCTGGGAACGCATTTCCCTTAGCTCTTTTATGACAGACTTTTCATCATTCAGACCTCAGCCCATATAACATCTCCTGAGATAAGTTTTCTTTGACCACCCTTGATAAAAGAACACCTCCAGCCTTACATTTGTATCATCCTGTATCCCTTTCCCTCACAACACAAATTACTATCTTTAATCATACTATTAATTTACTAGTTTGCTTGTATATTTTCAGAATTCTCTATTGTAAGAAAAGCTCCCAAGTAACAGAGATTTTTGTCTTGCTTGTTCACTGATGCTTCTACAAAGCAGAACATTGCCTGGTACATGGTAAATCCTCAAGAAGCATCTGTCAAACGAAATAGAGTGAATGAATCTAGCATTTACAGATAAGGAAATGAGGCTGGCAGAGTTTGAGGAGCATTCCCAATGTCTTACAGGATTTCTATAGTCCTGCCTGATTCTAAGCCCCCAAAAGACACTGAAATGACAGACAGCAGGCAGGGCTAGATTCTGTGCACGTGTTCTTTCAGGCTTTAGATTCTACTGTGGCTGCAATCGAACCAAAAGTCACATTGATCATGCTTTCCCCAGAGAATCCTGAATTTCCAACGGAGCAAGATAACTTGAGAAGCCTATTGATCTCCCATTTTTGTCATGCTGAGCAGGTGACAAGGATCAATGGAAACTTGTACTCTCCTGCCCAAGACCCTGCAACGTTAATTTGTATTTCTACCCAGATTCCCACAGTTCTGCAAAATGCACTGCTCAACGTGCCCCCAGCTTATTTAAGGTAGAGTATCACCGTTTGTGTCAGCTGTTTTCCCAGCTCCTTCCAATTCAGGGAAAGATCTCCCCCTCCTCTCCAGCTCCCTGCTTCCAAGCCAGCTCTCAGACCCAGCCGTCCTCTTGCTGAGCATCTGACACACACTCATTGGGCCACAGCTTGTGGAGGGGCGGGGCCTCTAGCTCTTCAAAAGGGATCCGGGTCTGAACAGCCCAACCTTACTGAAGTGCTCACGCTCTCCCACCCTCTTTCCCCTGAGTCTGTGCTTTCCTGCCTGCTTTCTCTTTCTTTTCTGGCTCAGCCTGGGACACACACTCATATCAGAAGAGTCTCAGGTCTTGCATTTTAATGTCAGTGATGGAAAAACACAAGAATGATTCCTGGAACCACCAGCAGGAACTGGAAGATCCACCCGAGAAATACCTGAACAGCACCGAGGACTATCTGGCCTTCCTCTATGGGCCGCCTCACAGCCACTTCTTCTTCCCAGTGACAGCAGTGTATGCACTGATTTTTGTAGTGGGGGTCGTTGGCAATTTTCTGGTGTGCCTGGTGATTCTTCGGCACCAGACTATGAAGACACCCACCAACTACTACCTCTTCAGCTTGGCGGTCTCCGACCTCTTGGTCCTGCTCCTTGGGATGCCCCTGGAAGTCTACGAGATGTGGCGCAACTACCCCTTCCTGTTTGGGCCCGTGGGCTGCTACTTCAAGACGGCCCTCTTCGAGACAGTGTGCTTTGCCTCCATCCTCAGCGTCACCACGGTGAGCGTGGAGCGCTACGTGGCCATCCTCCACCCGCTCCGCGCCAAGCTTAAGTGCACCCGGCGGCGGGCTCTCAGGATCCTCGGCATCGTCTGGGGCTTCTCTGTTCTCTTCTCTCTGCCCAACACCAGCATTCACGGCATCAAGGTCCACTACTTCCCCAATGGGTCCCTGGTCCCAGGCTCTGCCACCTGTGCAGTCATCAAGCCCATATGGATCTACAATTTCGTCATCCAGGTCACTTCCTTCCTCTTCTATGTCCTCCCCATGACTGTCATCAGTGTCCTCTACTACCTCATGGGGCTCAAAGTGAGTATCCAAGCTCGCTGGCTTAGAGCAGCATCCCTTCTTTTCTCACTGACTCAAAGTTCAGAGGAAAAACCTAGAATTGGAAGGAAATACAGAGAAAAATAGAATGAGCTTAGAGGGGAAACAGAGGTTAAAGGACTAGCCTCAAAATTAGGCAAGTCCTAACCACAACTATGAACCATTTCCTTTAACTCACCTTCTATTACTCTTCCTCTATGCCTGTGGCTTTCAAACGTAGGAGTTCCTACAAATCACCTAGAAATCTTACTATGGGTATCAATGTGCAGAACCCTCCCCTTGGGAAATTCTGATTCAGTAGGTCTGAGGTGGAGCCTCATTTTAAATAGTGCAAGGTGGCCACCCCTGGAGGGACTGTCCCACACTGTTGCCTCCAGCACCCCCCCCCCATCTACTGCCTGTATTGAAATTTTCCTCTGGACCAACTTGGTCAGAGTATAACATAAGCTATCTCTGCCTATCTTCTACTCCAATACAAACATACAATTTTAGAGTCAGTCTGTCCCTTATGGTTGCTTTGAACCTTTGGTTAAACTGTCAGGCTAAAATGCAAAAACATGGCTTGAGGGGAACCAACCTGGATTTCTCTTGATCAGATGGAAATTGAGGGACAAGGACGTGAACACAGCACATTAGATAGAGTAGAAGAAAGTGGGAATAAATGATAGCTGAGATGAATAAAAATTATCACTTAGTTTGCAATATACCTAATAGTTAGAGGTTCCTGTACTCATGGTGGTAAACTGATTTTTTTCCCCTTTTTAGGATCTAAATGAGCCGAGAGAAACTACTTTTGGTGAGGGTAGTAGTGCATCTATATAATTCCTCTCCTGGTATATTCTGCAGCCAAATTCATAGAGATGAACTCTAACTGTGACAGCTTTATGCCCATTTAAGGAGGCAGCCTGTGTAAGAAACAGTCTTGGGACCATTTAGAGTCCCAGGTCCAAAGCTCACATAAAATATATTCTTAGGCAAGCCACACAATTCTCTCCTGGAGTTAGTTTTCACATTTATAAAATGAAAAAGTCACGTTAGATCATATCTAAGGCTCCTGATAGCTCTAACAGTCTGTGATAACTTAAAAAAAGGAATAAAATATCTGTGAGCAATGTGAATCATAAATGAAGGGAAAACAAAGCAAACATTACATTCACATCATCTGCTTCAAGATGGCTCTGCCACCACATACTCTATGGCAATTAAGGTACTCCCATCTCAGAGAAAGGTGAATGTCCGAAATGAGTGCCCTACAATCGTCCTTTTCCATATCTGCTGTGCCTACGGTGAGCAGCAGAGTCTGCATAGGGAGAACAAGTTCCAAGAACCACAGATGTCTGGACATAGGAGTAAATTTAATCAGGCAGAGAGTTTTGCCAATCTCCTCTTAGAGGGCTGGCCCCTCTACACTGAGAGACACATGCCACCCCAGACTGGCCTGCAGTGTCTTAGAATGCCCTGTGTATATCACTGCAGGGAAAGGACATGATTCCAAATATCAAGAGCCCTATGAGAAATCTCTACCTCAAACTGACCATTTTGTCCAAAAACAAACCATCATTTATCTTGGGTTAATTTGGAAGAACTATGTAACTTTGAGTAGGAAATGCACATCCCCTACCCCCAACCAGTTACTTTGCATTTTCACTTTGTTTTATTGTCATGAACCTATAGCCACCTTGTATCAGGAGCTAAATGACAGCTCAGACAACAGCTCAGAAACTACCTAGTTTGCTTTGTGTGTATAGTGCAATGTATAAAATTCCTATTCTCAGGAAGGATGAACTATTACCCAGAGGGCACCAGGGAAGGAATTATCTGCTTAGTAAGTCACTGCTAGAGGAATTTAAAGATCTGTAGGCTAATAGTCAGGAGAAATAGGTCCTAGTCTATGGCATTGGCCTCAGGGCCTTTGTACATGCTGTACCTTTTGCTATATCATTGCCTGAAATGTTCCTACTGTTGACCATCACAATCCCTTTTGCTTTTCTAACTCTAACTTATCCTTTAAATCATACTTCACCCACACTTTCTCGGTGAAGCTTTCCCTGATTCTCTAGCTGCACCTGGTCCCTCTGTATTTGGTATGATTCCTGGTGATTTTCCTTCATTGCATTTCTTATAATTTATAATTCTATATTTGTGGGTTCCTTAATTTATTTCTCTCCAACTAGACTATAAGCTGAATGAATGAATGAATTTAAATTATTTCATTCATTGCTGGACTTCAGCTTTTCTACCTTCGAAAGTAAGAGAGTTAGAAACATTATTTCAAAGAGCTTTTTAATCTAAGAGATTTAAAAGAGACTAAGCAACTCTGATGATTATTAAGTTATTGGTTCCCTTGGCAAATCTAAACTTATGATTGACTTCAGCACTAACTGCCTTCAGGCAAAAAACAAAAAAACAAAACAAAAAAAACAACAACAAACAAACAAACAAAAAAAAAACCAAGAGATGAAATTCCAGAACCAAAGAAGAAAGAAGGACGGCCATATATGTGCTCAAAGCTGAGCATTTGGGACTGCTTCATCATTTCAGGACATGAGTATCCACTGAGCTGCTCTCCAAGGTTAGAACATATTACAGATGGAAAACAGACAATCCCAAGGGCAAGTTTCTTTCTCTCTGAGAGGAAGTTCTTTTGGAGCTCTCACCTACAAGGTACTTATAATTTGTCATGCAGCATTAACCCTTGAATGGAAGAAGATGCATTATGAATTGCAGCAAAATCCAGCCATGCCAAACAGAGTTGCAATAATTTTTTTCAAATAAACAGATTTCGTTCAGATTGTAGAAATATTTACACAACAGCTAGGATTATATTTTGGCATTCTGAAGCTTAGTCTCCACACACTATGTAAATGAACATCTGCTGGAATGATTATAATCATATGAACAACTGATCCGCATAATATATCAACCTGAGTCAGCCCCATTGACTTCCCCCCTCACCTTTTATCTTACACAGTTAAGGAGAGCAGGGTAGGAAGGCCTCTGAGCTTCCTACAGAGTAACCACAATTTTTCACTCTTTTTGTATCTTCACTTTTAAAATAAAAGTTCAGAAGTGGGAAGATTCTTAATGGTTGATACCTACTTTGCTAAACACCTAAAGGAAAATAAAAGTGTCCAAACATAAAGCAGTATTTAATGTTGGCTAGCCAAATTGTTTGGATTCTATTCTACTATATCACCTCCTTCAGATTCTGTTGAAATAATGTATATGATGCATAAATACTCAGTGTTTCACTCTTCCCCTCTTTGGCTAGTTGTATTACTAAAACCTACAGAAGCTGAAAAGTAAGCAATGATTAATACATTTATAATTTTCTTTTCATTGCAAATTACACTGTACAGAAAGCCTGTTCACGAAAGAACTGTATGAACTGTTTGCTTTATGTTTAAGGAAATTGTTCCTTGAAGTAGACAAATTACCAAAGAAAACTGTTAAACCTACCCACAGAAGGGACTAAGAGATCCCAATAATTTTTCATTGTTCTTAATTATGGATTGAAATCAAATACTGGGATACTATCTTGTAACAATGACAAATTTTTAAAAATGGTATGAAACAATTAGAACCTTTAGTAGATTTCATTGATGATGAGTTTGTTAGATTTGCAGTTTAATTTATTACTCTTACCTTAACATCAAGGTTTTTTGTTTTGTTTTGCTTTTTGTCTGTGCATCTGGCTGCTTCTTTGTCTCAAAACAAGTGCTGCTTATGGGTGAGCAGTACCATGAGAAGGAGAATTTCCGGAAGGGACCCAGTAATCCACAAGCAGATGTAAATAAATAACCCTGTTTCATCACAATTCAGTTTTTATGATGTCTTTCGCACTTTTTATGGAATACCTATTAATATGCTACATAACGAGGGTTTTATAGAATAGGATGTGATAAATTGTAGCTTTGTAATGTAGTCACAACAATCAATCCAGTTGAGTTAGGTGACTTGGATCCACCTTCACCTCCAACCTACTGTTAAACATTTGACAAACTCTTACAGTTCTTTAAGTCCCAGATCTTTGTCTGCAAAATTGAGTGTTAGAGTTACACTTCCGGGATCTTGTCCAAAGGAAACAATGTTCCCCTCCCTTAGTATCTTTTTCCATTTCCCTTGCAGCTAAAGAAAGACCAACTCCTTGGGGCAGATGAAGTGACTGCAAATATTCAAAGACCTGCCAGAAAATCAGTCACCAAAATGCTGTGTAAGTCCTCCACTTTGTTCAGGGGTTGGTTTGGTTGGTTGGTTTGTGAAGGCAAAGGACAATGAGTTAGTACTGAGAAAGTGCTAATGGGATCAGAATCAAAATCCTCCTGAAATATAACCTCGAAACCTTGGTTTTCTCAAGCTCCTAGGGCCTGTCTTGTTTCTTTTTTAGTTTTTAACCCTCAAACAATACACAAAATTGCATCATTGGAATACACTCTGTGTGGTAGCAAACCTCACTCTGTAAATCTCACTCTCTGTCATTTTGAGCATTTTTTTTGCTCTCTAAAATGAGCAGGTGAGGGGGCGGCTCAGTCGGCTTAGCGTCGGACTCTTGGTTTTGGCTCAGGTCATGAGATTGAGCCCTGAGTCTGCTCTCTGCTTACAGAGGATTCTCTCTCTCTCTCTCATTCTCTCTCTCTCTCTCTTCCTGTCTGCCCCTCCCCTGCCTCTCTCTCTAAAATAATCAAGTAAATCTTAAAATAAAATCAGTAGATAATTTTTAACCTATTTTGAGTTATGAGTTTTTAAAAAAACATATGATGAAAACTGTGAAGTCTACACTTAGAAAAGGTACAAATACACATACACAAAACATTTTGCAATCTATTTCAGGGGATCGTGTGCCTCCTAACCCCCATCCTTGGACTCCCTGGGATCCCTTAATTCCAGATTAAGAACATCTGGCCAAGAGTAACTCTAAACTGTCATCTTGCCTATAACATTGTATCATTTTATACAAAACAGTACACTCTTTTGCATAGATAATTTAAAAATCCAGGAACTGATCTACGCTCTCCAAAAAGAATGTTCTAAAAATATATGATCCTATACTAGGGTATGAGAAAGGAGACATATAATAAACTTTCCCACTCAAAACCTAAGGTTTGGAAGAAACAAATCCTTCAGGCTAATATGTGTATAAAGCACTCACCATAACTATGTGGGGTTTATGAACAAAAAACTGTTAAGTCACTAAAGTTTGTCTAACAGTCATCTTCCTGGAAATTGTTTTGCCCCTGTTGGCATCTGACTTTCCCTTTTGAGAAATCTTGTGTTTTCATTATCTCCCCCTCTCCCCTTTTTCCTTGATCAAAATTTGATCTCACAAAGACTTGACGTGCACTCACATTAAAGTCACAGTGATAAAATATACAGTAAAGCATTTATTTGTCTTTGGGGGTAGAGTGTTCAATTTTAACAGTAATACATTTTTTTAAAGATTTATTTATTTATTTATTTATTTATTTATTTGAGAGAGAAAAAGAGAGCATGGGGGGCGGGGAGAATGAATCCAGAACAGACTCCCTGCTGAGCCATGAGGGGGCTCAACCTCCTGACCGTGAAATCAGGACCTGAGCTGAAATTAAGAGTTGGACACTTAACCTACTAAGCCCACCCAGGCCCAACACTAAATTTTTAACTAAAGGGAATAGTAGACAGCAGTGACCAGATTAGGGACTCTTCCTTGGGGGATAAATTCAGAAGAATTCAGAAGAATCTTTCAGCATTCTTGAAACTATACAACTACACCACAAAGGCAGACCACTTACTCTGAATGTGTTTACTGCCAACAGGAAATATATGTACCATTTACTATGGAAACTTCCAATGTGCTCACAAGTTCAGAGAATTGTAAAATAAACGCCCATGTATGTACTCATCACCCAGCTTCAGTCATTATCAACTCAAAGCTAATCTTGTTTCATCTATATTCCTATCTCTCCCTTAGCCCCTACAAAATTGTTCTGAGGCAAATTTCAAGCATCATGTCTTGGGAAATAAAAGAATTTTGTAACTTCAGAAGAGAAAAAAAATACTTATTTATATTGGTGAAGACTGAATGCCCCAAAGAGAAACTATGGTAGTACTAATACCTGCCTTGGGAGCTGAAAATAAAAAACTGGGCAATAGTATATTTCTATGCATCTATAATTATTTCAAAAGAAAAAAGAAATTGGAAGGAAATCTGTACTCTAAAAAGTTATAATACAATAGACATATTCCCATCCCAGTGAAAAGATGCTT
>JAQQSY010007739.1:0-10279 GCA_028646535.1 Procyon lotor | reverse complement strand
TCCAGTATAAGTCTCTCTGGCACCATGCTGAGCATGGTGGGCAGCTGCGTACATGAATCTGTGACCCCACCGCATATCTAGAACCCTGGCCCACTCCTCAGCTCAGGGGAAGGTGGGAGGCTTTCTTACATCAAACCCATGGCTCCAGACAGCATCTAAGCTGGAAGGGATTTGCAGTGTCCCCATTCACCAATTCTCAGGAAGTTGAGAGCCTAGCGAGAAAAACAGCTGTGCTCAAGGATGTGGGTCAAATCAGACTGTGGGTCTCAGGAAAAGTGACACTTGCTGTTGGGAAGGAGAAAAGAGACTGGCCCCATTTCTCTGGGTCTCAATTGCTTCACTGGCGAAATGGGAGTAAGAGCTTCGGTCTGCTCTTAATATCCCACAAGTATCAAAAAGGATCAAATAAGGTCACAAAAATGAAAGCCATCTGAGAAGGTTCCCAGCACCTCATGCAGACAGAAATCCCCAGTGAAGTTCCACCATGGATACATTTGATACATTTACAAGCCCTCCTTGTTGAGAATGTTGTGCTTAGCCGCTGATCCACCTCTTATGTTGAGCTTTGTTCCAACTCAATCAGGGAGGTGCTGTCATTAGTATTCCTCCTTTCTGCAAATGCAGAAATCGAGGCACAGAGAGGTGAAGTGAGTTTCCCATGGTCACACAATAAAACTGTAATTGAGATCATGTAGCTGCAATTGCTGATGTTGAGGCCAGAGCTTTTAGCAGAGAAGCTAAGAGAGGTTGGCTTCTTCCCCAGTGAGCACAGAAGCCCTGGGTGCCATGAAAACTACCTTCAGCAGAGCCAACTCTACTCCAGGGATTCCTACAAGTCCCCTGGCCTCTCCCAGCCCCCTCCTCTACACCCAGCCCTCAGTTCCCCCCACCGAGGGCCTTCTCTGTCCTGAGTCTCCCCCTCCTCCGGTGCGCCCCCCCCCATTATGGCCAAACCTCTCTATTCTCCATCTCAGTCCCACCATCCCCCACCTCAACTGCTTCACATTCTTTTTCCCCCCTTCTCTGCGACATGAGCAGGAACATCTTGCCTGGTGGGTCTCTGGTCCGTCTGGACGATGACTGAATATACCTCCTTAGGGATGCCACCTTGAGGTCAGTATAGTCCGAGGGTAAGTTCTGGCAGAGGGAGCGAGTCTGGGGTCCCCAGGCCCTTCCCAGTGCCTGCCTGGCTGGCTCCTAGCATCCCGCAGGCACTCACTCCAATCCATCTCCCATCCTTGCCCATCCTTCGTTTCAAGTGATTACGCCTGGCCTCCAGAACAGGAGCCTGGAGTTTTACCACAACATTTCTTTCAAAACTCAGAACTTCATGGTGAGATAAAGCTGATGTTACTCGCTTCCTTCAGCTCTACTGAAGACATTGCTGAGGATTTGTGGATTAGTTCGACACACACACACACACACACACACACACACACACACACACACACACACAAAAGCCACATCTTTGCGAGCTATTTAATACCCAAAAAGAAGGCTTAGGTAATCTCTGTATGAGGATTCAGGGTAATATAATATTACCAGAGAATTTTCATAATAAAATCAGAAAGGATACATGAAAGACTTTGAGAAGGGTCAACAAGTCCCCTAAACAACTGTTCCTATTAGCAATTGTTATATTAACTTTATTCCTACGTCATCACTTTCCAGAAAAATTTTAAGGCAGCTCACAATGGAACAAAAAATGCAAGGAGGCGAGGAGGGCAGAAAGGGAAGCAAGAGGAGAGCACAAGAGGGACCAAGAGCGAACCCATCCAACAGGCTTGGCCCCGGCTCTGCCCCGCATGGGGACCCTCAATGAAACTGCACACGATCCGACAAAGCAAGAACCCACTGCCCCCATTTTGCAGATGAACAAACGAAGGCTCCACAAGGCCGGGTAACGTGTCCAAGACCACACAGGTGGTAGATGGTGGAGCTGGGACTGAACCCAGGCAGTGTGGCTCTAGAGCTCATGCTCTCAAACACCCTCTAAGCCAAGATCAAGGCTAGAGGCTTAAGAACTTGCGATGGGAGGGATCACACCTGGGCCCCCTCGATGCCAGCTGGAGAGGAGAGGGCTGGTGTGATATTTCATGAGTCCATGAGACACAAACCTCGCGTACGGACTTGCAGACCAGGGGGTGGCTCCCTCTGAGCCCTCCCCAAAGAGCGAGGTGAGAAACTGAATGGGACGACCAGCACAGGCTATTTCCTAGGGTGTCCCTCGTGAAGATTCAGGCATCACCCCAAAATGCAATGCAGCAAAGGTAACTCTAAGGGGACCACATGTGTGGTTTAGGTACCCAACCCAACGGTTTAATCTGGAAATCAGTTTAATAAATGGAACACTCAAAGGTTACATGTTCTCTACGAGATCTTCCCTAAACAGTGCTCCTCTGAGCCAAACTAATAACAATGCAAAGCATTTGGAGTCCTAACAAGTGGCAGGAAGGAAGTAACTCTGTGCCCACAACTCTGGTCCCACAGACCCAGCTGGGAGCTGGGAGCAGCCCTGACACCTGCCTGTGAAAACAGAGAGGCTGACGCTGCGCAGAGGTGAGCAGAGACCGCACAGCGGGGACAGGAGTCTCCTTAGAAAATTGTTTTGGATCCACTCCAACACACAGACATCTAGATGATGGAGACCCGGGAGTTCTCCTCCAGTTAGCACTGACACGGGTTAGGTCCCAGAAGGCGCCTGGGGCAGGTGTAGCCACACTCCCAACTCTGTCATTAAAAAACAAAGGAAATAAAACTCCCTTTGGCCAGCCAGCTTTGATCAGTGCCGTTTCCCGTACCTTCCAAGATGAAATCTATGCCAACAAAACCAAATCAAGTAGCTTGTTAAACGAGACTACTATTTATAAATCTGTTCAAACACGGGAAACGGGCCCTAAAAATAGTAACTTTTACTTTAGAAGACTTGGCCCACAGCCATTCTTTCTGGCAAATGGAATCAGCTGATCCCATGGTGTGGGCTGCTCCGTGAATGAGACAGAGGAGCCTGTCCTCAGATCCCAGCACTACTACTCACCAGCAGCGTGGCCCTGGGAAAGTTACTTGGCCATTGTGTTGCTCAGTTTCCCCATCTGTAAAATTAAGAAAATAAAAGTCCCCACCTCACAGGGCTGTAGAAGGGATGAAATGAGTTCATACCTCGGTAATGAGTTAACCCCGGTGCTGAGCACAACATAAGTGCTCTGTGACTATAAAGCAGCACGGTCGTGGATTGGAGAAGATCCAACTTTGAGTTCTCTGCACCCACACACATGCAACACACATGCAATCCCCAAAAGCAGCAAAGTAAACAAAGAATGTGCCGAAATGTGCTGGAAGCTCTGTGCTGCTCCATCACAAGGCCCCCCGAAGGGCACCCCCGTCATTACTCCTGAGCTTCAGGACCCCCGCGATGACAAGCAGTGACACTCTGACCATTCCTGTATGCATTTCTGGGGGCACAGATGGCTGGCTTGAGTTTCTAAACCAAAGAACTGTTACTGGGAACCTGCCCAAGGTCTGGAGAAATCCAAACAGTTGACCTCAGTTTGTAGAGCTGGGAAAATAAACTTCTCCAGAACCAGCCAGAACCTGGGCCCACATTTGTCAGGTTAAAATCTCTAGAGATTGGGACCCCAAATCTGCCCCAGCATGGAATCTCCTGGCCAGTCTTAGGTCCTCCCCTAAGACGTTCCTGTGGCTAAGCTTCTCCAAGGCAATGGAGGGTTTGTTGTTCAAGGTTGTGTGTAAACATTTCTGAGTTCTTTTGCTCCCCAGCACAGATGTGGGTTTCTGACTCTCGGTAACGGAAGAGAGAACTGGGTGCTAGTGACAGGTCACAGGCTCACCAGGGCCCTTTGTGGTTAAAGTCCGTTTTAGGATATTAGGAATTCGCTGGTGAGCCATAAGGCATCCCTAGGAGATCCTTGAGGATCCATGACCCACTTTCTGCTTCTTCCCAAATCACAAGGACTAAGTAATGAGTGAACTATGCCCAGAGTCAACACAGGAGGGAAATGCCTACCCAATCCTAGAGACGATCAGAAGCCTAGGTTAGTAGCAAGAGAAATCTACAGAGCTGTCCCCTGAGCACAGAGAGCAAAGGATTTCTCCAGTTTTATTCCATGTTATAATTTAACACCCAGATCTGTTCATAATAATTTGTCAAGAACAATCTGTATAAATGGATACCCCTATTCCTTAAAGAGCGTCCCACGGAAGCAGGCCCCCTTCCTCAGCTCCAGACGCAGCCCCATCAACCCCACCACCAGTCCCCACATTCCAGCATCCAACGGTGATGAGCACTGAAGTTGAGAAGAGGATACAAATCACACCGTAACCACGCCTTCCGCATGTGTCCTCGTGCGGGGACAAAAATCCCGTCAACATTTGAGCCGTCACTGTGTATCAACCATCATCCCCTCAACTTCCTCATCTTCTAAGGGAGGAAAATAAACAGCAACCAGAAAGGGTTTGTTCCAGGGATTAAATGAGATAAGTCAAAGCATCTAACTGGTACACTGTCCGGATATCATACCATTATAAGTTATGCTACATTACGTTTCATTATAGGGTGTTTAAATAGACTTTCTAGAGTCTTCAAACCCACCCCAAACCACTGCCCCTTCCCCAGACTACACAAGCACGGGCCTCCGGGCATTTGGTCTTCCTCTTCTCCACCTGGAGCCCTCTTACTCCACCCCTCCCACCCATTCCCTGCGTAGCCCTCCAGACTCCCTGTGGGAGGAGCCTCATGTCTATCATTCCAGCATCCTCTGAGGATGCAAATAACGAGCACAGATAATGTGCCAGGAGCTGTCCAAGACCTCACGCACAAGCCTCCCATTCTGTCTTCACCCTAACTCTGCGTAGGGCACGCTAGCATCTCCATCGTCCTCTTGTGGATGGGGAAACTGAGGCTCAGTGGGGTTGGACAACTTGGTCAGACTACACAGCCAGTAAGTATGGACACCAGGTTCCAGAACCAAGCTAACTCCAGAGACCTCACTCTGAACCGCCTTGCCATGTGGCCAATGCAGGTGACCAGCACGGTGCCACCTGAGGTCCCAGACAGGCTGAGCATGAAGGGGAGCGGCCGGCATCCCCGAGAGCCTGGTCACAGGCACTGCAGATCCCAGCCCTTCCTCCCAAGAGGGACCTTCCCAAGCTCAGAAGTATCAAAGTCTGGGTATCAAAGTATCAAAGTATTTAAATACTCTCTTCTCTCTTCAAGACAGATCTAGGAGACTGGAGAATTCCTGTCCTCTGTTGCACCAAAAGGGAAATATTAATTTGCTTGTTTGTAGGGGAAAATTCTTGTAAGACAACCCAGAATTAATAATTTATTACAGAGATTTCTCAGCTCCTCAGGCAGAAGTTCTAAAAGTGATACAAATTGTTATTTTGATTACTTTAATGGGATTTTCCCCTCAAAGCCTGAGCTCAATTGCTGGTGTAATTTGTAGCCAGGCAAACAGTAAAAACAGAGCCTAGGGAAGAGAAAGTTTCCAGCAACTTGGCAGTGCAAAGTTCCCGGCCCCCCCCCCCCGCCCCGCTACAGGTCACCCAGCACCTCTGGGGAGTCTCCCATCCCTCCCGCCATCTAAGTCCAACCTCTCCGCACCCCCCTCCCGGCCAACCTCTCCGCCCCTCCTGCCTCCTCTCCACCTTCTGCCCTGCCCAGCCAGCCCCGATCCCTTTGCCATCACAACCCTGTCTCTGCCCTGCCGAACCTCTGCTGTAGCAAATGCTCCTGGACGATAATGATAAAAGTAACAATAATAGAAGCAACATTTATGGAGTGTCTGTTACCAGCTGGACTTTTGTTCAGTTCTCTTCAAGTCCATTTCATTTCATCCTTACAAGGAAAAATGACACAAGAACTGTTATTATTCCATTTTACATATGAGAAAACTGAGGTTCGAGCCCGTGGTAAGACCAAACTGGTGTAAAATAATAACTTTGCACACAAGGGAAGAAAAGCTAATGTTTGTTCTAGAAGTGATGGTGACCTGTATGCTCAAACCCAGGAATAGGGAGTCCCACAGACTCTGGAGGTAAGCCTGCAATTGCGTATTATTACCAGGGTCTCCCAAGAGGCCCAACAGTCAGGTAACAGGCTGCAAAGTCACCAACAGCTGCTTTGGAAGCCTGTGCTCTTCCCCAGGGCACGGTCCTCCACACGCTCCCTAACGCCCTCTGCAATGGGAAGCCTGCCTCCTTCCGCTCCCTGCCACCTTCTGGACAAGGCAGAGGGATCTGCGTGCTCACTGTGCCCCGACAGCAATCCTACCCAAGCCACTGCTCCACCACAGCACCTAGCCAGGACTGGAAGTCCTCGGAAGCCCTCACCATCCACCCCAAGCAGTCCCTCCATAGTGTTAATGAACTGCCTACCTCCCTCCTGACAGATGCCCCCTTCCTGGGGACCTCCCCTGACATCTTCCTCTGCTTTCAACGTCACCATGCACATCTCTCTTTGACTCTTTAACCTCCGTTCCCCTGCGTCAGCCCCATGGATGGCCATGGGTAGGACCTTATCCTGTCATTTAGAGCTGGTCCATCTCCCAGACCTCAAACCTCTGAGCCCCTTCAGAACACACTCTCTTCCCAATGAGCAGGCTCCTGCCAAGAACTTGGAACAGTTACAACAGGTGGATAAAGTTATCTGTCCTCTTGGTAGCTCAAAATGATAATAGCATGGCCAATTCCCCTACCCCAACCCTAGAATGGTCTGTATTTTCTTAAAAAGCACTGACACTGAGCTGGGTGATGTGATGGTCTTCAATAAACTCGCCCTTGTGTTTCATAGCCAAGCTACCAGGAAAGAATCAATAAAATCCATCTCTTCTCCAAAATGGACGAGAGGAAAGCCAACCACATCAGTCACAGAATGCCGAAGCTCCGAGCTGGAGGGGACCCTAGTGGTCATCTCTTCCAAGGCACCATCCAGTGCTTGAAAACTTTCCTCAGTGTTCCCCCTAAGTGGCCACACTGCCCATGCCAGATCCTCCCGGTGACAGGAAACCCAATGCCCAATCCACATGTGGGCAGTTCTGTCTGCAGGCTTTCCTTTGACCGATTTGAAAGCTACCCCTAATTTCCACCTGGGTTCTGGGCCTGCCCATTGGCCACACAAATAAATCTGTTCCTCCTCCATAGGAGCCCTTCTGAGATCCCACTACACTCTCGCATATCTGTTGTGTTTTCTCTTCTCTGGGCCAACCAGCTCTAGTTCCTTCACAAGGACCTCATAAGACAGGTCTGGGGGTGGGGAAGCCAAAGGATGAATGTGAGGGGGTAAGGCAAGTGGTGGTTCAAGGTTTAGGCCCTGGGCTCCGACTGCCTGGCTTTAAGACTCTGACAGACGTTTCCACCTATGGGTCTTCGGACAAGTTGTCCTCTCTCTTCTCGGTTCTCTCATCTATAAAATGGGAACAACCGTACACCACTACTTCATAGAACATGCAGAGGGTAGGTAAGGAGCTACACAAGGAGTCCCACACATCCCTGGGACATACTGAGGGCTTAATAAATGCTAGCTCTTAGGTCTAGTCTCTTCCCCTACCCAGTCACCCCTCTGGTCATGTTCCAATCAACTGCCACCCTTCCTAAGGTCAGGCACCCACCTGGAGTCCTACAACACACGTGTGGTCTGACCAACACGAAAGCAAGCACTCCGGAGTCCACTTTCACTGGCACCCACGTGACTGAATTCACGGACAACGAAAACCCCTAGATCTTTCTCACCAGCGCTTCTGTTTATCTTCACGTCCTCCTGCTTTTTCTGAAATATCACTCATATAACTATGGAGTTATTATTTATGAAACCACGGATCTCTTCCTACCCCAGGGCCTGCCGCCTCCCTGCTATCTCTGTAACTATCCATCTACTGCTAGTTTTCGAACTTACAAGTCTAGAAATTCTTCTTTCATTAGTTAACACTGGCTCTCTAAGGAGACACAGATTAGGGTGAGCAGTAGAGAGCCTTCCAATTTTTTTTTAGTATGACTGTATTTGTATTTTTTTGCAATATTTATGTGTTACTTCTGCTTTGCCTTACTGGAATTTGCTGCTCTTTTGGTAACTGCTTGACTTGAATGCTTAGCTCATTAGTCTTACCTTTTTTATTTGTATTTTTTTATTTTTTTAAAGATTTTATCCATTTGACAGAGAGAAACACAGCGAGAGAGGAAACACAAGCAGAGGGAATGGTAGCGGGAGAAGCGGGCTTCCCGCACGCAGAGAGCCCGATGTGTGGCTCGATCCCAGGACCCTGGGATCATGACCTGAGCCAAAGGCAGACGCCTAATGATTGAGCCACCCAGGCACCCAGTCTTACCTTTTTTAAGACAAACTGCATTTAAAGCTACTCATCTCCCTCTAAATACCACGTTAGCTTTATTGCGCAGGTTTTTATATGCCCCATTGTTATTTTGGGGAGGGTCAGGTGTTTTGGTTGTCCAGTTCTAATATTTCATCATTTCTATTAGGATTCTTTTTTTTGACCCATGGAGTCTTTTTAGAAAGTTGATTTTCTTTCTTAATTTTCAAACATACAGAAGATTTGAGGCTATAATTTGATTTAAACTATTAGTTTTCAATGTTAGCACACTCTGATCAAAGACCACAGTCTATGATGTCCATTTTTGGTATCATGGAGATTTGCTTTCTAGCAAATCTAGCACAACTAGCACATAGTCAATCTCTAAGTGTTCCTTCCACATGTGTTTGAAAAGTATGTTTAGTTGCTAATTGCTGGCCTTTTATATGTCTATTTTTTTATATGTCTATTTTTTTAAAGATTTTATTTATTTGACAGAGAGAGAGATCACAAGTAGACAGAGAGGCAGGTGGGGGGCAGGGGGCGGGAAGCAGAGAGCCTGATTTGGGCTCAATCCCAGGACCCTGAGATCATGACCTGAGCCGAAGGCAGAGGCTTTAACCCACTGAGCCACCCAGGGGCCCCTGTATATCTATTTGATCAAGCATATTAATTATGTTGTACAAAGCTTATAAATCCGCTTCCAATTTTTTGTCAACTTGACCTACCCATTAGTAAGAGGGGTATATTAAAGTCTCCAGAATGTATTATGGAATTTTTAAAGTCAGTTCATTGACACTTTTTGCTTTAAAAATTTTGAGACTCTCTGACTAAGGACATACAGTTTCAGGATTGCTATATATTCCTGTGAACAGTTCTTGATCCTTTGTCTTTGCTGACCCTTTGGGCCTGAAAGTGCATTTCATCTCAGAGTGATAATACTCTATCACATTTGATTTGGTTAGTATTTTCCTGGTCTTTATTTTCCTATCTCCTTACTTGAAACCTTTGAGTACCATTTTGCTTTAGGTTAATTCCTATAAACTGTATTTCCGGGTTTTGGTTATTTTTCATATCTTCTGTATTATTTGACAAATTCAATCTATATTTACTGAGTCTAATCAAATGTCTGTATTCATTTTTACTATCTACCATCTAATTTTGTATTTTTAATTTACCGTGCTTTTTTCCCCTTCTTTCTTCTTCTCTCCTACATTCTGTTGGAGCCACCAAGTATTCCATATATCTCTTTTTGCCTCAGCTGATTTGGAAGTTATAAATTCCACTACCATGACTTTAGTGATGACCTTCATGTATCTTCTTCCTGAGCAATACAAGGATCTTAGAATTTTTAACTCAGATCAGCCCACTCCCAATATTACATATTATTATTATACTTTTTTCTATTGATTTTTAAACACACCCAAATCAGTCATTATTTCAACATCAATAGTTATTTAGATTATCCTTTGTTTATTGACGTGTTTAGTTAACATTGCTCCTTAAATTCCACTTCTCATCCCTTCCTTCTGCATTTCACATTCTTCTCGTAGGCAACAAATAGATTGGTCCTGCGTGTTTTTTCAATCCACTCTGATAATCTCTTTTAATGGGTATATTTAGACCATTCACATATAAAGCAAACACTGTTCTAGCTGGATTAATATCTACTATGCTTGTAATTGTCTCCTATTCACTGAACTTGTTCTTTGTTTCATTCTCCTTTCTTTCTCTGCATTTAATTAAATATGTTATAGGATTCCATTTTACCTGCTTCACACCACCGAAAAGTACACTTAAATACGTTTAAGAAGGTAATTTTTATATTACATGTGTTTTACCACAATTAAGAAAAAATTTTAAAGTTAAAAAAAGTTTTAATGGTTGTCCTACAAGTTTTCAATATACACTTATAACTACTAAGTTTACCTTCAGTTAACACTATACCTCTTCAA
>JAQQSY010007738.1:0-10279 GCA_028646535.1 Procyon lotor | reverse complement strand
ACCCAGGAGCCTCAGTAAGCACAATTATAATGATTGGCATTTATTGACTACGTGCTCTGTTAGAAATAAAATTTCTACTATTGTTATTTTTAACACATACACAGGGTTGCAGTATTAGGCACTGGTGTGGACATTTTTCATACACATACCTTTTTCACACACTCATACCTTCATAGTATAGTCACGTGACATAAGTATTCAGTACACTTATGTCACATAAGTATTATGTGACAAAGTTGCTACTATTTTCCCCATTTTACTTTGCTCAGAAAGGCCAAATGACTTGTCTGAAGTTAAAGGCGAGTAAGTGAGTGTCTTGGTTTGGGCTTCCCCAGAAGCAGATCCTGAACAAGGGTTCTAGGGCAAGTGGTTTGTTTGGAGGGGGATCCCCAAAAACATGGGCAGGGGACTAAGGAAAGTGAGACAGGAGGGGAAGGCACCCAGTAAAGCGGGAGTTGCCAAGAGAGTTACGGCCGCGGCAACTAAGTGCTCAGTCTTCCTGGGGACCTCTGGGGGACACGTGTATCAAAGTCAACCCAGCAGGGGATGAGTGAGCTGGGGAGTTTATACATCAACTCCTACCGTCCCATAGTCACTGGCTGAGGGTCACTCCCAGGACATTAACTCTCAAGCCCACAGTGCACAGTGTGAGAGAGAGCCCTAGAATGCAGGTTCTGGCCGCTGAAGGTCAGGCCATCACATCCAGAAGAGGGTCAAAGGATCTGGGCAGGCACTTAGCATCACCTGCCACAGTGACAAAGCCAGGATTTGAACACAGGCCACCCAGCTCCAAAATGCCTGTTCTTATCAGAAGTATTTCAGGCCCAGATCTGAGCTCAGATCTGCTCTCGGCAACTCTGTGACCTTGGGCCAGTCACTCAACCTCACTGAGCTCCAAAGATCAAATCCATAATATTGGGAAGATCCATCCCTATTCCATAATTCTATTATAGAATAATAGAATATTCCTATTCCTATTCTCCATAAGGCGGTGAGACTTAGGGGAGAGCTCAGATATTAAGGGACCTCACCCCTTGCCTCGTCAAATGAAAGGCCCAGAAATTGCCAATCAAATGAATAAATGAATGAGTGAACAAGTCAACAAATGACTTTTCTCAGGCTCCTGTGTCTTCTTCTCAGTCAGGTTCAGCCCTGAACCTGTCCAAACCCAAGGGAAACCATGGCCTCACCCAAAACTCATGACCCCAGGAGGCAGGCTGGGCCCACAGCGTCAAGGTTAGACTTCAGAACCAGCCCTGGTCAACTGTCTGAGGCACTAGAGCCTGGCTACTACCTCCAGAACCACCAGTAAAGCCAATGGCTTCTCAGAGTTAGAGTACTGGATATGGGGAATGAGAAATGAGTAGAAGTTCATGCAACTGAGAAGGATATTTGGGGTAGGGGCAGGTTTCCAGCAAAGGACATGGAGGTGGGAAGTCAGAGCCTGGTTATAGGATCAGGAAGTCATTCTGCAGGACTAGACCTGAGGAGGGTGGGAGTTAGATTCTGAAGGGGCTTGAACCCTCCTGGGGCCAGGACAGGAGATGGACTGGAGGCAGGAGCCCAGGGAGGAGGCTGGACCAGCAGGAGAGGATGAGACCTGAGCAGCGGTGGGAGGTGAAAGGGAGGGAGGAGATTCAGGCACAAATGGGCAAAACTTGGTGAATGCTGGCCCCAGGGGAGTCATTCCTAAAGACACATAAAATGTTCTTTGAGCTGTTGAGGGAAATGTGTCTCCTGCTTCCTCCTTCTGGGACACTCACTCCAAGCAGTATCTAAAATATTTCTAGAATCCCTTGAGACTTTCAGTCTGTGCAGGACCCAGGGGTTGAGCACAGCCACCACTATGTGGCAGGCTCAGTGCCAAGCATGCCACGGACATGACTTTAAGAGCTGTCAAAACAATCTCATGAGGTCATCAGGAACAATCACAACCCCCACATTGCAGATGGGGAAACTGAGGCATGGATAGGTGAAGTCGTTTGCTCAAGGTCGCATGGCAGGGGAGGGTAGAGATGGGCATCAGGCACACACTGGTGACCACTGCCCTTGAACTGCCTCTCTGAAGTCCACGTCTGCACCCGGCATGAGGCCTGAACCAGGAATTCTCCACAACTGTCGCTCTGCTTCCTTGAGGCCTGGAAGGGGGACCGGAGGAGTGCCATAAGCAGTTAGGAGTTGGACTGTAGGACCCTAAAAGCCTCAGTGCCCTCAGGAGTCTGGCTTTCTTTTGACCTTTGAAGCCCTTCTAGAAAAGTGCAGGCTTCATCATCCTGAAACAAGAGGCAGCAGAGGGGATAGAGCTAAGAGCAGGGCCTCTGAAGCCAGATGACCTGGGTTTGAACCCCAACTCTGCCACTGACGAGCTGTGTGACCTAGGGTCAGCTACCTAACCTCTCTGTGCCATAATAGTCTCAGGAGCAAAACAGGGGTAGTCATGGGAACCACCTCTGAGGATTGTCAAGAGGACAGAGTTAATATTTTTAAAGCACCTGATCTAATGCTTAGCACCTGTGTGTGAAGTAAGACATGAAAGGCAAGGTAAGAGAATGAGAGAGAGGGTGCAAACACACTGGGTGTGGGGCAGAGCAATATCATCGACAGGAGTTCCCACCCCCACCCCGCCTGGGGATCGCAGAACCTGACGATTTTCACAGGCACTGGTACCTGTCGCTACGGCAATGGCCTGAAGTTACAGAGAAAACCTTAGAGTCAGCTCTGCCTCATCCTGGCTGTGTAACCTCGGGTAAACTGCTTGCCCTCTCTGAGCCTCAATCATACTCGATCCTGTAAAATGGGTCTGTTCGTGGCTCCAGCTGGATTCCCGGGCGATGGAGGAAACGGTCAGGTCCATCATCCCTGCCCAGTCCCCCTGCCCAGCCACACACACGCACCATGCCTAGATGGCCCAGCAGCCAGTTGCGCCGGGGCGGCTGGGGGAAGCACCTCAGGCGGCGGCAGGTGATGTAGAAACGCCAGCAGAGCCTCAGGAACTGCATCAGCAGGCGGAAGAGGAAGAAGAGCAGGGAGAGGAGGAGCAGAGACACGGCATACAGGCGGAACGTGGTCTTCTCCACTCCCAGGAGGTGCAGCAGGTGTTCTGTGATGGGCAGCATCCTGGGGGGACACACAGGATGGGGGGGTCAGTGCAAGTAGGAACCACCCTCTGGCCATGTGTGCGCCAGACACAGGATGACCTGTGGAGTCAAGCAGCATGTACCTGGCACACAGTAGGTGCTCAATACATAGGAGTCCCAGACCCCAGGGATACCCCTCAACCCTCCCCCAGCAGTGACCTTCAGCTAGCTGGCCAGATGGATGCACCAGTATCCTGTCCACATGCCCTCAGCTTTGACTTTGCAGGGCATCCCTCCTGACTTCTCTGCCCATACGTGGATGGCCAGAGTGTTGGAAAAAATTTTTTTTAAAGATTTTATTTATTTGACAGAGAGAAACACAGCGAGAGAGGGAACAGAAGCAGAGGGAATGGTAGCGGGAGAAGCAGGCTTCCTGCCGAGCAGGGAGCCCGATGTGGGGCTCGATCCCAGGACCCTGGGATCATGACCTGAGCCAAAGGCAGACGCTTAACAACTGAGCCACCCAGGCGCCCCATGTGTTGGAAAATTTAAACACACACACACACACACACACACACACTCATGTTGAAAGCAGCTCTTAACCAATGACTGATAAACATTGCTGGATAGATTCCTTCTCCCTTGGGGTGCCATGACCCTGGGATGTGGGTTCCACATGAACCACCAGGCTTCCCCAGTCGGATTAAACTCCAGCTGCCCACCACAGAAACTTGCTCTATTAGCTGCCTCCCTTCCCTTGTCTCAGCCTCTTTTTCTTCTTTATTTAATTGAGGTGAGATTCACCCAACATAAAATGAACCATTTGAAAGTACAACTGACCCTTGAACAATGAAGGAGTTAGGGGTGCCAACCCCCCAAAAGCAGTCAGAACTCCATATATAACTTCTGGCTCCCTAAAACCTTAACTACTAATAGTCTACTATTGACTGGAAATCCTTACTGATAACATAAAGTCAATTAACACATATTTGTTATGTGTATTATATGCTGCATTCTTACAGTAAATTCAACTGAAAATAAGAAAAGATTGAAAAAATCATAAGAAAGAAAAAATCCAGGGGCGCCTGGGTGGCTCAGTAGGTTAAAGCCTCTGCCTTCGGCTCAGGTCATGATCTCAGGGTCCTGGGATCGAGCCCCACATCAGGCTCTCTGCTCAGCAGGGAGCCTGCTTCCCCACCCCCCTTGCCCTGCCTGCCTCTCTGCCTACTTGTTATCTCTCTCTCTCTGTCAGATAAATAAAATCTTTAGAAAGAAAGAAAGAAGGAAGGGAGGAAGGGAGGAAGGAAAGAAAGGAAAGAAAGGAAAGAAAGGAAAGAAAGGAAAGAAAGAAAGAAAGAAAGAAAGAAAGAAAGAAAGAAAGAAAGAAAGAAAGAAAGAAAGAAAGAAAGAAAGAAAGAAAGAAAGAAAGAAAGAAAGAAAGAAAGAATCCATTTATCCATTTACGGGACCGCAGTGTAAAAATTCTGCATATAAGTGGACCTATGGAGTTCAAACCCGTGTTGTCCAAAGGCCAAATGTGCACAATTCCGTAGCATCTAGCACATCCACGGTGTAACTACCCCCTCCATCTAGCTCCAAATTTTTTTATCGCTCCAAAAATAAATCCCATCCCAACAAGTAGTCATTCCCCATTCGCCTGTACCTTCAACCCCTGGCGACTGTTAATTTGCTTGCTTGCTTTCTCTCTCTTTCAAGTAGGCTCCATGCCCAGCACAGAGCCCCATGCAGGGCTTGAACCCATGACTCTGAATCAAGACCTGAGCTGAGACCAAGAGCTGGATGCTTAACCGAGTGAGCCATCCAGGCACCCCTAGTCTGCTTTCTGCTTCTATGGATATTTTATTTCATATCAATGGGATCATTCATTATGTGACCTTTGTGATGGGCAGCATCAATCTGGCTTCTTTCACCCAGCATGATTTGCTCAAGGTTCATCCTCGTCATAGTGTGCATCAGAACTTCATTTCTTGTACTCCCGGGTAATAGTCCATTGTCAGGATGTATCACAATTTGTTTATCCATTCATCTGTTGGTGAACACACCACCTCTGCCGATTGTGAAATGTGCAGCTATGAACATGCATGTACAGGTATGTGTCAGAGTCCCTGTTTTCAATTCTTTGGGGTTCACTTCCTTTTTCCTTACTGGTATGTTCTATGATCACTTCCCAAATAAGCTCCTTGCACACAAATCCTTGCCCGAGGGTCGGCTCTTGAAGGAACCCAAATAAAGAGAGTAGGAAACAATAACATTAATAACACAGTGACCGGGTATGGAGCAATGCAATGTGCTGTGCGCCCCACTCAGGGATGTGCGTGCCTCGTTTTATGGAATCTTAAAGGGGACTTGGGTCTTGGCATTCTCTCCATTTTCTGGACAGCGGTGTCTCCGTTCCTCTAATTCAAGGGAGATGGGAGCTAGCAGAGGGCCCCTGAACCCTCACCAAAGGCCAAACTCCCCGTCACTTCGGGGGCTCACAGATCTCAGACGATGCCAAGGACACTCCTGAAAATAGATGGGTCCTGCCCTCATCTCTACTTTCCACTCAGTCCAACCAGCCAAGGGTTCCACCTCTGTGCTCCACCTCCTGGGGCAACATAGCTAAAGGAACCCTGAATTCCAGGTCCTCACCTGAGTCCCCAGCCCCACCCACTCCTGCCCATGTTTGCTTTCATTAGGGTCTCAGACTCACTGGCTCTTCCATCAGCCAATGCCCAACTATATCCTCCATACAGAAGATGTATGGATGAATCATCACCAAATTTGGAAAGCCCCATTGGGTTGATCTGACTTACGTTATAAGTCATGCAGATGAAGTGACTACTCATGAAGGTTGCTACTATCAAGAAAGCAAACGACAAAAGTTGGCAAGCATGCAGAGAAACAACCCCTATGCATTGCTCGTGAGAATGTAAAATGGTGCCACTTTGCTGTGAAAAACAGTATGGTGGTTCCTCAAAATATTAAACACAGAATCACCATATGATCCAGCAATCCCACTTCTGGTAGATCCCCAGAAGAAGTGAAAGCAGGGACTCAGGGATGCCTGGGTGGCTCAGTCAGTTAAGTATCTGCCTTCAGCTCAGATCATGATCCCAGGGTCCTGGGATTGAGTCCTGCATCGGGTTCCTTGCTCCATGAGGAGCCTGCTTCTCCCTCTGTCAGCCACTCCCCCTGCTTGTGCACTCTCTCTCTCTGACAAATAAATAAAATCTTTAAAAAAAAAAAAAAGGAAGCAGGGACTCAAACAGATATTTGCACACCCATATTCATAGCAGCATTAGTCACAATAGCCAAAAGGTGGACATAATGTGGTCCATTCATACAGGGGAATATTATTTGGCCCTAAAAAGAATTCTGACACTTGGTACAACATGGATGAACCTCGAGGACATTATGTTAAGTGAAATAAGAGACACAAACAACAAATGCTATGTGACCTCACTTAAAAGAGGGCCCTAGAGGGGTCAGATTCAGAAACAGGAAGTAGATAGTGGGCTCGAGGGGCTGGGGGAGGGGACCAGGGGAGGGGAGTTAGTGATTAACAGGGACAGAGTTTTAATCAAAGAAGATTACAAGTTCTGGAGATGGACGGAGGTGATGACTTCACAACAGTGTGAATGTACTTAATACCGCTGAACTGTACATTTAAAATGGTGAAAAAAAATAAAAATAAAAATAAAATGGTGAAGACGACAAAGGTTATGTGTATTTTACCACAATCAAAAATCTCTTTTTAACTTCTTTTAAAAAAAAAAAAAATTATTATTGTGGGGGAGGGGCACAAGGAGAAGGGAAAGAGAGACTCCCAAGCGGACTCTGCCCCAATGCAGGGCCCGATCCCACAACCCTGAGATCATAACCTAAACTGAAACCAAGAGTTGGACACCTGACTGAGCCACCCAGGAGCCCCAAGAAATCTTTTGAAAAAGATGGACTTCCTGGTGTAGGTGATATGCCCTCTGCAAGGCCCAGGTGGGCGGGGGGGGAGCAAATAACCTCCCAAAATGAAGTACAGAGAGCTCCAAGTCACAGGTCCCAGGCAGAAGGTCACGGGCAGCTCCAGGAGACACACTCACCAGGGAGTAGCTGTGGATATTTGTTTCTTTACTGATTTAATAGAGGCTAGTGATTATCCCCCAGAAGGCAGCTAGTGATGACGACTCAAAACCGTGACCTTCCTCTAAATGTTCTCACATGCCAGGCCTTGCACCAAGTGTTCTACTTGCATTCCTTTGTCATTCGGTTGACAATTCATGTTTGAGCCCCGTCTACGTGTGTGGCTCTGTTCTGGGCATGGGGATGTAATGGCGAGCCGGACACACGTGGTCCAGGCCCCGAAGACAGGTGGCCGCCAAGAGACATGACAGAACACCATGCAAACACTGCATGTCTTGAAAGTAGAGCAGGGATGGGGGTGGCTGAGTATGGGCCCCCCAAAGAATCAGTTCTCTGGAACCTGGGAATGAGACTTCTATGGCAACGTCTTTGCAGATGGGACTAAGTTAAGGGTCTAGAGAGGAGAAGAATAGTCTGGATTGTCTTGGTTGGTCCCAGCTAGAATCACAGATGCTCTTATAAGAGAGAGGCAGAGGGATGGGGCGCCTAGGGGGCTCAGTTGATTAAGCATCCAACTCTTGATTTTGGCTCCATTCCTGATCTCAGGGTCATGAGATCGAGCCGAGCCTCACGTAGGGCTCTGTGCTCGGCAGGGAGTCTGCTTGAGATTCTCTCCCTCTGCCTCTGCCCCTCCCCCCAACTCATGTTCTTATTCGAGTGTGCTCTCTCTCTCTCTCTCTCTCTCTCTCTCTCTCTCTCTCTCAAACAAAAGGGGAGGGGGCCCAGAGGGAGATTTGACACACTAAAGAGGAGAAGGCTGTGTATAGATGCAGGCTGACCCTGGGGCACTGGAGTCACCAGAAGCTGGAAGAGGTGGGAAATAGATTCTTCCCTAGAACTTTCAGAGGGAGCACGGTCCTGCCAAGACCTGGATTTCAGACTTCTGGCCTCCAGAACTACAAGATAATAAATATGCGTTGTTTTAAGCCACCCAGTTCTTGGTAAATTTTTACAGCAGCCACAGGAAACTCATACACAGAGTAAGAGGATACAGACCAATCCTTTTAGATAAGGTGGTCCAGGAGGGTTTCTCTGGGGAGGACTAGCTGGGCAGACACCTGAATGAAGAACCTAAATGAAGGGGCGCCTGGGTGGCTCAGTCAATTAAGGCTCAGGTCATGATCCCAGGGTCCTGGGATCGAGCCCCGCATCGGGCTCCCTGCTCCGTGGGAAGCCTGCTTCTCCTGCTACCATTCCCTCTGATTGTGTTCCCTCTCTCGCTGTGTTTCTCACTGTCAAATAAATAAAATCTTTAAAAAAAAAAAAAAAAAAGAACCTAAATGAAAGGGGCTTTCCTTTTACATGCACATGTCTGGTGCACATACACACATAATTGGGTTCTATCTAATCCTGACTCCACTGACTGGCTGTGTGGCCTGGGCCTCAGTTTCCCTATCTGAAACTGGAGGCGACTGTAAAAGATGATTCTGGGATCCACCCCAGCGTGACCTTTTCCTGCGTGTGGCCCAGGGTCAGGGGATATCACCATTTTGGCAGACCCAAGACTTCTGGGTCATCTCTAACCCCTGGGCAACCTGACCGCAGTCTGGCTGCCATCCTAGACACCACAGTCACGTTTCTGAAGGTCTGTCTTCACTTCCCTGCCCTAACACCCTCCATGGCTCCCCACTGCCCTCAGTCTGGCATCCAAAGTCCTTCAGGAGCTGACCCCTGCCCATCCTCCACTTCAGCCATAAAGACCGCACGCCTCAAGATGTTTTGGACCCCTTCACCCAATCTGTAAATGTTGGAGTTCCTTACAGCTGCTCCTGGGTCATCTCCTCCTCTCCCTCTGTTTATACACCCTGGGGATCTCACCCCCTCCCATGGTTTTTGTGACCTTGCCTCTGAGGTGCCACCCATGTCTCGACGATGCTCCTGATAGGTCCAGCCACCTCCTGGATGTCCCCCAGGGGCATATCCCAAGCCGTCATATTCACCTCACTTCCTTCCTCCCTCTCTGCCCACATCCAATCTGTTATCAGGTCCTGCCAGTAGTCTATCCTAAGTATCTTTCACACCCATTCACTTTTCTCCATCCCATTATCCCAACCCTTGCCGGGCCACCAGTGCAGTAGCCTCCTCCCACTGGTCTCCCTAGTTCCCTCCTCCCCCCACCCCCCAGCAGTCCACTTTCCACCCAGCAGCCAAAGGGAGCTTCCTGAAATTAAATCGGATCACAACCTTCCCCTGTTCAAAATCCTCCCATGACTCCCCATGGCACTCTGAACACAATTCAGATTGCTTCCCATGGACTACAATGTCCTGTGTGCCTGGCCCCTGTAGGACCCCTCCAACCCTCTCCCACCGCCCTCCCCCTTGCTCATTCAATTCCAGCCACTCTCTGGTCACAGGCCAAGTTCATTCCCCCTTCAGAGTCTTTGCACATGCTGTTCCCTCCACCTGACATGCCTTTCCCCCAGCTCCGCCCATGAGGGCTCTTCCTCATCCTCCAGGGTGAGGGGCTCGAACAGTCCATTTTCGCCACCGAGTGAGCCACCCAGGCATCCCAGGACTCTATACTTCCTGCACATATTTTCTGTACACCTAAAACTGCTCTAAAACATAAAGTCTATTTAAAAGTTAATTAGTTGAGGGGCACCTGGCTGGCTCAGTCAGTAGAGCATGTGACTCCTGATCTCAGAGTTGTGATTTTGAGTCCCACATTGGGTGTAGAGATTATTTAAAAAGATTTTTCAAAACTTTTTTTTTAAAGTTAAATTAAAGTTAATTAGTTGAAATTAATTAAAAATGAGTGAAGATGCTTCAATTGGAGAGAGGGTGTTCTGGGGCTCAGACAGCTCTTTTCTTTCTTGATGTGGGTGCTGTGACATGTGTGGGTTCAATTTGCAAATACTCCTAAACTGCTTGGTTGTGGAAGGTACACTTTCCTGTACCTATATTATACTTCAACTTAAAAAATTAAAAATAAGGGGCACCTGGGTGGCTCAGTGGGTTAAAGCCTCTGCCTTTGGCTCAGGTCGTGATCTCAGGGTCCTGGGATCAAGCCCCGCATTGGGCTCTCTGCTCAGCGGGGAGCCTGCTTCCTCCTCTCTCTCTGC
>JAQQSY010007737.1:0-10279 GCA_028646535.1 Procyon lotor | reverse complement strand
ATCCACCCACCCACCTCTCCATCCATCCATCCATCCATCCATCCATCCATCCATCCATCCATCCATCCACCCACCCACCTCTCCATCCATCCATCCATCCACCCACCTCTCCATCCATCCATCCATCCAACTATCCATCCATCCATCCACCCGCCCACCTCTCCATCCATCCATCCATCCATCCATCCATCCATCCATCCATCCACCCGCCCACCTCTCCATCCATCCATCCATCCAACCATCCATCCATCCATCCATCCATCCACCCACCTTTCCAACCATCCAGCCACCCTTCCATCCACCTTCCTTCTTTCCTTCCTTCCTTCCTTCCAGCCAGCCATCCAACCGGCCATCCACCTATCTTTCCTTCCTTCTATCCACCTACTCTTCCATCCACACACCCATCCATCCATCCTTCCTTTCTTCTTTCCATCCACTCATCCACCCACCCTGCCATCCATTTATCCATCCATCCACCAATCCACCTACCCAACCAACCAATCTTTCTTGAATTCCTCCCCGTGTAGAATTGCTAACATGCAAGGAAGTTCACAGGGTCCCTTCTTACAATCGGTGAGGCAAGAAGGAAACATCCCCAATCCACGGAGGTGAGAAAGCAAGCTGGCCACTGTGCAAAAATGTGCCTCCAGACCCTGCACTCTGAAGCTCAGAGGTGGGTTCCACAGCCTCTTGGAGAGGGCTCGTGGTGGAGGAGGTGGCCTTTGGTGGATGGGGAGGAATTAGCCAGAGGGTACATACCCTCCCCCTGAAGTCTCTACGGCAGGATCCGGAAATGCCGATGCACACGGTGCATAATTCTGGGGGGCAGGCTGTGTGTGGGAGAGCAGGAGAGGCAGGGCATCCTGTACTCTGCCTATTTCGGACGGCCTCTGATTACTTCCAGTCAGTGTTTCTGGGGCTTGTTTTCCAGAAGAAGCAAGAATTTAGATTATGAGGTGACATTAGCAGGCAACTGAACTTGAAAAATGAATTTATTTTAACGCTGCACAGACTAAACAGACCATCTTTAAGTTGGGTGATTCAGCCTGAGTCACTAGATCATAGCCTTGCCCCAGGAATGCCGCCCCCAGCCCCTGTCCTGGGCCTCCAGGGTGAGAACCACATACTGCCCGGGAGGTAGGGCGTCTTCCTGGAGTACCAGGCTGAGCCACGAGCTGATTCTGGACTTCGTTCTCTCAGACGCCAGCAAAGAAAATGTCCTATCAGCGCCCCCCCTCCCCCCCCTCCCCAGTACCTTAGAGTCCCCGGCCAAAGCTCAGGGCATTCACGCAGCCCTCAGATTCTTCTAGATTGAAATGTCCCACTCCTCCCTGACCTGCCTCTGGTTCCTTCCCGTCTCTCCACGACCCATCTATGACCGTGCAGGGACACGCCCCATGTCCCCAAACCTTCCACATGGTCAGGGGTGTACCTGATCCATTTCCCCCTGCCCAGTATTTCCCACTCCTAACTCCCCTGTCCGCTCCTCAGGGAAACTGTCAGGGGACAGAAATCCAGGAGAGCCTTTGTCTGTTCTCTTTAAAAACCACCAACCCAAACTCCGTTCCTTTAGTTTTAAAAGGCTAAGAAGGGCCAGGCCTGCTCGGGGGTGCCTCCTAGTGGCAGCTCATCCCCATCATGTCTCCCTGGAGCCCAGCTTCTCAGAACTTCCCACCTTAGGACCCCTTTGCACTCTTTAAAATTATTGAGCACCCCAAAGGGCTTTTGTGTTATGTTATCTCTTTTTACAGTATTAGACATTAAAACCAAGGAAATTTAAAAACATTCATCAATTCACTCAAAAGCCCATTACAATCTTAGGTCAAGAACATTTTAGAAAAAAACTAATTATATTTCCCAAAGCCAAAAGCATTTGGCGAGAAAAATACCATCATTTGACATTTTTGTGACTTTCTTTTAAACTGGATTGATAGACCAGAACTGGATATATGCATGTGCATCTGCATTCAATCGGTTGCTGTCTCACACGTCATGTGGTCTCTGGAAAATTCCACCGTGTCCTTTGTGAAAAGAATGAGAGTGAAAAAGGCAAATATTACCTGAGCATTATCATGAAAATGATTTTTACTCTGGAGCCCCGGTAGTCCCCAGACCTCATTTGGAGGACCGTTGTTTGGTTTGGAGGCAAGGAAATGATTCACTGTAGCCAGACAGGATGGGGAAGCTGTGCCTCAGGTCTGTGCAGGAGCACTGGAAGTGGGAGCACTCAGCCTGTGGAGCTCATGCTGCAGTGAGAGCCAAGGTGCCCCTCCCCCCCGCGGAGCAGGCGGGGTGGGTCCTCCTAGGTACCCAGGAGGCTGGATTCTGGCTTACCTCCTCCACTCCCTTTGCGAGCCTCCTCTGGAATGTAAGATTCGAGAATAATTCCCTTCTCACAAAGTGGGGCTGTGGCAAGGACCTCTGGGACCTCCGAATCTCTGTGCAGTGAGGCCTGGCAGTGTTGCTGTCCGTGAGGGAGAGGGCAGACAAGACAACCCCAAGTCTTCCTCAGTTGTTTGTTGATTCACTCGTTGACTAATCAATTGAACTATGAGGTGCTGTCTGTATTCTAGAAGTTCTGAGGAGTACGTGCTTGCCTCCCTCCCCAGGAGTTAGGTGCCCTGCTCTGTGGGCTGTTGCATCTGCTGCGGGATGTTCCCATCATGCTTTGCGGCATTCCCACCTGCGCTCTTGACGTCCCCCGACTTCTCTGCTGGCGGCACTTTCACTTCTTGCTGCCTATTTTCTGACTCGAGTTCCGGGTGTGCTTCCCTCACCTGTAAAGGTGCTCCTGTTTGCTCTGTGAGGGTGCCCCCTTCCCTGCAGGGGGCTCAGGGCGCGGACCCCCTGTTCTGTGAGGGTGTTTCACCTGGGGAGGGAGGGAATGCCGGGCTGCTGTCTGGGGGGTGACCCATCATTCTGGGGGAGGGGTTGGTCCCACTTGGTGAAAGTGCGCCTACTTGCCCTGAGGCAAGATGTGCCCAGACGTCACACGGGATGCACCCCCGCGCCCTAGGGAAGATTCCGAGCTGCTCTCTGGGAAGAACATCAGCCCTCTGCGGAGCTTCTCCCACCTGCTCTGGGGGAGCCAGAGCATCCCACTGGGGTGCGGGAGTCCAGCAGGCCTGAGGGTCCTCCTGTGGTTGGGGAATGGTCCCCCCTCAGTGCCGCCATGCATGGAGGTGACGCCCATCAGCCCCGAGCTATTGTATCGGTCCTGGGAGCAGAAGTGGCGCCCCCCCCTCAGGTCCAGAGAGTCGCAGGGACACCCCAGGCCTGCGGAGGCTTCTCAGTGGGAAGGATGGTGCCTGAACGGGGCACACAGCTGCCTCCTCCCCCACACCGGGCCCCAGCTACTCTTGTCTACACAGAGGCGACCAGCCAAGGACGCTTGCCTCTACGGACACACTGAAGCGCTGTCAGATTCGGAGTCAACAGAGATGATAATTTCCCTTATTTTACAAGGGGGGGAAACTGAGGCTCAGAGGAGGACTCTGACTTGCTAAAATCTCACAGCTCCTAGGTGATGGGACTAGAATCCAGACTCGGAATTTTATCCTGCAGGGAGTGGGGAACCGTTGAAGGCTTTTGAGCAGGAGAATGACATAGGCTGATGTCTAGAAGATGACCCTGGGGGTGAGCGGTCACCCAAGGAGGCAATCAAGACAGAGAAGGTGAAGGTGGGGGAGCAGCTCCCCCTCCCTCTCCGGCCGCTCTGCCCTTGCCCTATCTGTGCATGGGGACACTAAGCAGTCCCTTCCCTGGGGCTGGCCCCCGCAGCCCTGAGTCTGTCTCTGTCACCCCCAGGCTGTGTGGCCTGCGCACCCTGCAGCCCTACGCTGAGAGGATCCCCGTGGTGGCTACTGCCGGCATCACGGTCAACTTCACGTCCCAGATCCCCCTCACTGGGCCCGGCGTGCAGGTGCACTACGGCTTGTACAACCAGTCCGACCGTGAGTATGAGCAGCCCGGGGAGCAGGGCGGGCGCCCCGGATGCCCCCGCCGCTTCTCCATGCCTCCTTCCCATCCCCGGAAGCACTAAGCAGCTGGACCAAAGGACTGTGTGCATGTGTGTGTGTGTGTGTGTGTGTGTGTGTGTGTGCCCGTGCACACGTGCGTGTGCACATTACCTGTGGCTTTGGGTGTGCCCCCTAGGCAAGGCTGTCTGTCACCTGGGTTCAGCAGGCACACACACTCCTACAGACCTGTGTGTGCTTGTGTGTGTGTGCACGTGTGCTGTGTACACGGGCCCTGATACGTCTGTCCACGTGCACGGTGCATACGGGTGTGAGCACACGAGGACAGTGTGTCTGCACATGTCTGCATGATGATGTGTGTCCCGATGGTGCCCTCCCTGTGCAGCCTGCCCTGGAGCCTTCCTCTGCTCTGTGAACGGACTGTGTGTGCCGGCCTGCGACGGGGTCAAGGACTGCCCCAACGGCCTCGACGAGAGAAACTGCGGTAGGCAGCCCGCCCATCCCAGCCCTCCCCTCTCCTTGCTTTCTCTGCCCGCTAAGCCGAGCCCCACTTTTTGGGTAGAGACGCCTGCCCCCCACCAAATGTGCAGTTCCTCTTATCGGCATCCAGGAAGTGGGCTCTCTCGCTGTGCTGAGTTGGCAAGATGGAAGCATCAAGTCGGAAAGTGGGCTCCCCGGGGCCACCGTTTGGGGCGGTAGGGGGACAAGCTGGGAGCCAGGTCCCTGGCTCCCCCCTCCCAGCTTCTCCCCACCAAGCCATCGGCGCCCGCCTCCTGTCCCAGCCAGCTGTCGAAGAAGGAACAGAGTGGATGGAGGACCAGGAAGGGGAAAGCAAGCCCCGGGTGGCCAAGGAGAGAATCCTATGTCTTCCTCCCTTGTGTGGGATCTCCACCCCCCCTCCTTCAGGGGTTCGGACTGGAGCTGCTGGCTCTCACTGGGGTTATGCTCCCCACCGCCCAGCCCTGGCAGCAGGGGCCCTGGTGGTCCCCGAGCCGGGGCTCTCATAGAATAATGCCTCCCTCTGAGTCCTGGCTTCTGGCCCCCACATTCACCATCACGGCAGCCTTTTCTTGTCTGACCTCCCCTAACCTCCCCAGACCTCCCCCAACCCCATCCCATCCAAGTTTTAATCACTCGGGGAGAGAAGCAGGAGGGAGGGAGGTGTGCCTGGGAAGGTGCCTCATGTTTGCAATCAGAGCATCTGGCTTCAGATTCTGGCTCAGCCAGATGACCTTGGACAGGTCCTTTCATTTCTCTTCCCACCCATGAAATGGGGTATCTCACAGGCTTGCTGGGAAACGTGGGCATGAAGTAGTTAAGAGACTTACGGTCCTAGCGTATGATTCAGCACACGTTCCCCTGGCAGCACAAAGTCCCAGCCTGGCTCCTCGGGCTTCCTCTCACCTGCCTCCTGTGTGTGTGTCCCCACGCAGTCTGCAGGGCCACATTCCAGTGCCAAGAAGACAGCACATGCATCTCGCTGTCCAGGGTCTGTGACCGGCAGCCTGACTGTCTCAACGGGAGTGATGAAGAGCAGTGCCAGGAAGGTAGGCTGGGGTATGACCAGCTCTCCAGAGGGAAACCAAGTAATGGGCTCAGCCAGGACAGCCCTGCCCTTCTGCATGCTTCTTGAGCAAAGGTTGCTGCCCTCTTGTCCAAGCACTCACCAACCCACCTGTATAGATACTTATCCATCCATCCATCCATCCACCCATCCATCCATCCATCCATCCATCCATCCATCCATCCATCCATCCAACACCTGCAGGCAAGACAATGGTAGGTGAGCAGTGAGGGGGTGGGAATAAAGGACACCAGAGAGGTGGTCCCTCCCTCTGGGATTATCTGCTGGTAGGGAGACGTGATGGGTGACTGTCTCTGGCCCATGTGGCCAGACATCCAGTAACATGGAAATACTGGTGTACAGGACAGCAAACAGGGAAAGCATCCTACAAGAGGAGGGCTTTGAACTTGGCCTTGCAGGGAGGTAATATTTAAACAGGCAGGAGGAAAGGAGAGCAGGCCAAGACTAGGTGGGGGCGCAGAAAGTTCTTCACGGTGAAGACAGGGAGGAGCAGGTGGGCGGCTGGGTGGGGCTGGGATCTGGAGGGGAGCCTTAGACTAACGGGATGAGGTAGAGGGGGAGGCTAGGCGGGGAGCATCAGACTAACGGGGGAGGCATAGCCCTGCTGTCGGGGCCGCTGACAACATAGCCTTGCCCTCGACAGACCAGCCTGAGTGGGGTGAAGAGACATGGGGAAGGGACATGGCCTGCCTTTAGGAGACCCAGCAGGAGCCTCAGGGGACCCTTCCGTGAACTCAGGGGACCCCTCCCTAGTCTCCTCCTGGCCTCTTCCAGTCTCCGCCTTCCCTGGGCCTTGTTTCGGAGGCTCCCTGGGAGCTCCCTGGGAGGACCCACCCTCCGTGCCCTGTCTCCACCCCCTCTCCCCCAGGGGTGCCTTGCGGGACATTCACCTTCCAGTGTGAGGACCGCAGCTGCGTGAAGAAGCCCAACCCGCAGTGTGACGGGCTGCCCGACTGCAGGGACGGCTCCGACGAGCGGCACTGTGGTGAGCCAGCCAGCGGGGAGGGTGGGTGGGCAGAGGGCCCTCTCCCCCTGCTGGGCCCCACGTGCAGGGAGGGAGGGAAGGGCCACCCTAGGAAGCCAGGGAGAGCTCACTTTGTCTCCTTCTGTCCTGCCTCTGCTCCCACGCTGGGTCCTGGCCCTCCTTCACTCTCTGACCCATCCCTTTCCATCTTTCCTTTGGCCTTCGTCTCTGCCTCCCCTTCTCCATCTCCCTCTGTGTCCGTTCCTTGCTGGCTTCTGGCTGTCCCCGGCCGTCCCTGCGCCCCCAGACTGTGGCCTCCAGGGCCCCTCCGGCCGCATCGTGGGCGGGGCCGTGTCCTCGGAGGGTGAGTGGCCCTGGCAGGCCAGCCTGCAGGTTCGAGGCCGACACATCTGTGGGGGGGCGCTCATCGCGGACCGCTGGGTCCTGACAGCCGCCCACTGCTTCCAGGACAGGTGAGCGGGGCACGTGGGGACAGAGAGCATGAGAGAGGGGAGAGGGGAGGGGCAGTGGGTCCGAGATCTAAGCAGGAGGGCGGGGTGCTGGGAGGCCCATCAGACTAGCTCTTCTGATGCTCGGGTGCGGTCCTCGCTCCACCATAAACACAGTCCATGTCCCCGGGAAGGTTGCCCCACTTCGCGCTGCTTTTGGAATCTCGCTTCAAGCTCGGTCAGTGATTCATTCCTGTATTCACTCATCCGTTCAGCAGTGTTTATCGTGCTCCTGCTAGGGAGCGGTGCCAGACATGGTGGTACAGCAGAGAACAGAACTGCCCCGCACCCCCCCCCCTCCGCCAGGTGCCTGTGCCCTGGTGAGCGCGGCCCAAGAAGCCTCCCAGGATCCCACCCAGCCCCGCAGACACCTTCTCCAACTGCATAGTGGGCTCTCCACGCCCCTCTCCATGCCCAGCCCCATCTCCTGGGCCCCGCCAGCCCTGGATTCCCCTCTGACACCCCTTCTTCTGTCCCGGGTCGACACAGTCACCAGCCAAAGACCAGGGGCCGCCGTGGAACCGCAGCCCACGCCCCCTATATCCAGAGCCAGACGGCAAGCGCTCTCGGTGCGCTGGACCAGTCCCCGGCCGTTGCTTGTCCACATTCTCCCCAGCACCTCAGGTCCCCCCAGGCAGCCCAGAGCCCAGCTCCGCTTTGTATCCGCTACCCAGGGGCCTGGGTGCCCTTGCTGGGTGCAATCTGACCACCTCCCTCTCTCTCTGGCTCCCCGCGGCCATGAGGTCAAGAAAGCTCTAGACACTGACCCGGCATCCAGGAGGTCTTCGCTGCTCAGTCTCTGCCGATCGCTGCCTACTCAAGCCCCCCCCACCCTCTCCCAGGAAGGACCAGCAGGTCTCTGGGAGCTCACAGCAGCCCCATCCACAAGGTGCACAGACAAAAAGGAGGGAAATATTTGCCACTGAGCTAATTTTTTACACGTGCGGTCTTGCAGAATTCCCCCCAGTAACATATGAGCAGAAGACACTATTCCCATTTCACAAATGAGGAGACTGAGGCCCAGAGACACAAACACATATCTAGGGAGGGAAGAAGCCGGGACTGGTACCCAGGCAGGTGGACTCCAGCGCCAGTGCCGAGGGCTGTACCCCCAACCAGCCACCGGCTTTCCAGAGCAGGGAAGGGGCGGGTGTGACCTCTGGTGGTGGCCTGGGTGGGGAAGCCGGCTCGCCTAAGGGTCTGGGATGAGGGAGGCAGCAGCTGAGCGCGGACCCCCCCCGTCCTCCGCACCCCCAGCATGGCCTCCCCAGCGCTGTGGACGGTGTTCCTGGGCAAGGTGTGGCAGAGCTCGCGCTGGCCGGGGGAGGTGTCCTTCAAGGTGAGCCGCCTGCTCCTGCACCCTTACCACGAGGAGGACAGCCACGACTACGACGTGGCCTTGCTGCAGCTCGACCACCCGGTGGTGCGCTCGGCCGCCGTGCGCCCCGTCTGCCTGCCCGCGCGCTCCCACTTCTTCGAGCCGGGACTGCACTGCTGGATCACTGGCTGGGGCGCCCTGCGCGAGGGCGGTGAGCCGGCTGGGCTTCGGGGAGGGCAGGTTGGGGCCCGTGGGCTGCGGTCCGCCTCCTGGGGCTCCCGAGCCTGGAGGGGCGGGGCAGGGGGCCCCCTGGTCCCGGGGTGAACCCGGGTTGGATGTCACAGGAGAAAACAAACAAGCTTTTACTCTAGCAGGTGGCTCCCATCTTCCAGGTCCTTCTCGGCCCTTCCCTCCTTCCGGACCTTGTTTCAAGGGAACCGAGGGCGTGGGGGGTTATCTTGGGGGATATGTGTGAAGTCATGGGGCAGGTTAGGAACCCAACAGCCCACGGGCCACCTCCAACCTCTGCTCTTTGGACACAGATGACTTTCTACATGCAGGGTGGATTTTCAGGAACGTGGTCTCGTGTAACCCACCCGATACCCCTAAGAGTTGGCATCACGGTCCCATTTGAGCAGCTGCTCCAAGTCACCCAGCCAGAGAGGGTTGGCACGGGGACTGTAGGCGAGGACTCCCTGACCCCAGAGCCCGGCTGTGCCTGCTACTGCCCCCGAAGCCGGGGGTCTCTCCCCTTCCCACCTAAACTCACCCTCCCTAGAGCCACCTCTGTTCTGTGAATATAGGCCCAGGCCGGCATATGCACAGCCAGGCCCCGCACCCTTAACGGGGGTGGCTTTAAAGATGGGGACAGTGATTCACAATATGGAGGCAGGCAGGGCTGTAGGGATGCTTTCAAGATGGGGAAACTGAGGCTCAGATGAGAAGTGACTTGTTCAAGGGGATGCTGGAGGATAGCGGCGGGACATCCCACATCACCGTCCTTGTGCCATCCAAGGAGGGGTTCATTTGCTCACTCATTCAAGGGCACATTGATGAGCACCTACTGTATGCCAGGCCTTGAGCTGGGCAAAGATGGGCTATAAAGATGAGAAGAGAACATTCTTAGGGGAGATGGTGCTAAGGTGGGGTCAGGGAGGCTTCCAGAGGGCTGGCTAAGCCGAGGCTGGGAGGATGAGGTTGGGAGGATGAGTTGGCGGGGTCCAAGTGGGGGAGAGGGGTTCCCGTTAAGGGTACCAGTGGCCACCCCAGAAGTCCTAGGAACACCCTGCACCAGAGGGGGGAGCTGGGGGCAGGTGGATGTGGAAAGCGACAGGAGGGCCTCACTGGCCATTGTAAGGAGCTCGAGCAGGAGTTTGCCTGACCTGCTCTTTAAAACTAACGGAGGGCTTTCAGAAAAACACCGACATTGAGCCTCGCCCTAGCCAGACAGACCAGATCTCGGGGGCGGGACCAGGCACAGTGCAGACTGAAGCTCCCTGGGGGCCCTCCCTTGGGGCCCTAGCAAACCACTGGGCTGGACAGAGGGGAGACCCTGACAAATTTTAGGTGGGAGTGTAGGGGTCAGATGTGTGCTCTGGAAAAACCCCCCAAGGGCTGTCACCGAGTGGGGGCCGGGGGGGGGGCCCAGAGGCCTCAAGCAGGAGGGGCTGCAGGGAGAAGACACTAGTCAGGATGGGTTTTGGGGGGTACTCTGTCCCTCGGGGCCACAAGGGACCAGAACAGGGTGATGGTGAGGTGGAGGGGTAGGGGGCGGGCAGAGCAGGAGAGATGAAGTTGGGGGGGGGGGTCCTGAGCTGCAAGGGGAATAGTGGAAGAAGGGTCCGCTCTCGTCTCTGCCTTCTGCCCCCGACCCCACTGGGCAGGCCCCACCAGCAACGGTCTGCAGAAGGTCGACGTGCAGCTGAT
>JAQQSY010007736.1:0-10279 GCA_028646535.1 Procyon lotor | reverse complement strand
CCTGAGATCATGACCTGAGCCAAAGACAGAGGCTCCAACCCACTGAGCCACCCAGGCGCCCCAAGAAGTTGTTTTCTTCACTGTGGTGTGAACTTATTAAACATTCATATTTTCATATTTTTAGCTGCAGCTTCATTAACAATATTTGATTACATGTCATCTATGTACCAACATTTTTTTTTCCTAATTTGCATCTGACTCATACAACCCATTTAGTCCTTTCCCAGAGATTTCGTCCTTTTTGGCTTCCCTGCAGAATTACAGCATGATTTTGCATTCTACAGCTCCATCTTGTGTCATGCAGTTATTTAAAATCACTGCCTCTTTTTTTTTTTTCCCCCTGAGCTGGATAATTATATTTCTGCTCTTTGAGGACACTGAATGATGACAAGGTGGGCTAAATGTAAATACTTGGACAAATATTCTGAACAAGTGTTAATAACAGCCAGATGGGAGCTGCAAGTAAGATGCAATGCACGTGCGGCTCTTTCAATCAAGCTCACTTGTACCAGTGGCTTCTCATGGCAACATTGGCATAACCTTGACTGTAGCTCTTTTTCTCCCAGTTCGTGTGTGACAAGCACCATCGTGCATCACGCTGGCCAGCTGCTTCGGTAAGCAGCTGTAGATGACACTAATTCTTTTCTTACTCATTCTTTAAAAAAAAAAAAATTTGTCTTGTCAGTGGATCTGTATAACCGGTGTTGTCCATCTTTTAATGTTTTTAATATGTTCTACATGACAGGCTGGTTACACTGAGAAATTAACCTTGTTCTGAGATTTTTGGTTTTTACCTAGTGTCTTCACCTAGTTGAGATGACATTAAAAGGCGTATACAGTTTAGGAAACACATCCTGAAAAATCCTTGAGACAGGGCCACTTCAGAGAAAAGCTGAAAGCACAGATTTTCGTCAGTGGGGCATGAGGATGACTAAGAAAATGACCTCAGTCCAGCATCTTAAGCAATCCAACTGGGATAACAATAGAAAGTGCTACCGGCAAATCGTATGCTCTTTCCGTACTATTTGAATTTTCTTTTAATTGTATATAATTGCATTTGTGTTCCTCAAAAAGTCATTCATGGATGATTGTATATCTATAGAATGAGCTTTTCATAAGAATAATATAACTGTATTATTAGCAGTTAAAATATGAACACTGTTGCTACCAAAATTCAAACAAATTTTAGGACAATTTAAAGCATATTCTGGTTACTAATTCTGTTTCATATAAAGCATTCATTATATCATATGGCTAATATTAACTGGCACGGAAAAAACGAAGTCACTCCAATAAAATGTAATCGCATTTATCAAGTAGATAGTGCTGTTGCTTAAATGTGCTTTTATGTCATATACGGGAAGACATCTAATGATTTTGTTTAATTCCTGAGAGGATACTGGATTAACCTAGATAAGAAATATTGCTTGTTGTGATATTTTTTTGTACTTCAAAGTCTGAGCTGTATTAAAAGAATAATTCTTGGCATATAAATATTTCATCTATTCCCCTTTTCATTGAATCGTTAACAAATTATCAAATAATCTTTGAACACTATGCGTGGCAGTGTGTGTATTTGTGGTAGATGTGGGTGTAGTACAAGTATGTGGATGTGTGTTTGTGTGTCACTGTGTGATTCTTGTGAGGAGATAATAAGTTCATGATTTTCTGTGATAAATCATTGCCTTAACAAACAAATTATTGTAAATTACTATTTATAACTTTGGCACAAACTACTGGATGAATACCCTTAAATTCCTTCAAGTTTTCAATGTTTCATAATATCCATTGTTTGGAAATTACTTCCAATAAATACTGCTTATACTATAATTAGTTTTCTCTACATAAGACTTTTATGTTGTTTAAAATACTAGTGAAAATTTAGAAATATAAGTGCCATTCTAGAGAAAGGTGCTTAGTAATACTATTAAGACAATGACCTACTTCAGTGATTTATTTCTGTTTTAAAATTTGTCCCTCATCTATCCACAAAAACAATAGAAGCAACTCAGGTTAAATGATAGCGCTAGATTATTCCATTAAATAGTAAAACAGAACAGATACAATCTCTCTAAAGAATTACTAGTAATCAAGAATTACCAAGGGGTGCCTGGGTGGCTCAGTGGGTTAAAGCCTCTGCCTTGGGCCCAGGTCATGATCTCAGGGTCCTGGGATAGTTCCTCGCATCGGGCTCTCTGCTCAGCGGGGAGCCTGGTTCCCTTCTCTCTCTGCCTGCCTCTCTGCCTACTTGTGATCTCTCTCTCTCTCACTGTTAATTAATTAATTAACTAATTAATTAATTAAAATCTTAAAAAACAAAGAATTACCAATAAATGAAATTCAGTTTAACTTTGTGAGAAAGAAAGGTTTAATCTGCTTCTGTAGGGATATATGCATTATTTTGGGTGCACAGAAATTTCTCACTCTTGTCTTAAATTTGCTATGCATTTATAGCAAATCTACAAAGATAACCATAACAAAAACCTTTATATTAAAATTTCAAAGTGTGGAGAAAATGGCATTAAACCAGTAAAAACTTTTCTATCTGGCCAAGGCAACAATATGGATGAAAGAAATAGAGATTCTGACAAAAGTTGAAAAAGGGGAACAGAGTCTGATCTATGTGATGAGAAAAGAGCTCGTGAAAGCAGTGCTCCATACTCTGTTTGAATAAGATCTCCAAAATCACCCCACCTTTTTTGACATTGAGATGGACCTTTACTAACATTTTATAGTAATGCTGATAATACTCGCTGACTTTAATTGTCATCTTCACATTTCACAAGAACATTACGCAACTTTCAGAAACATGAACAAACAATCCTGTTCTTCAAATCCTTAAACTATTCTTGTTTCTAAATAAGAAAGTAGAGCAAGCTAATTAAGTAAATCATGACCAAAAAAACGCTCACATATAACCATTCAAACGCACGCATGGAGGTCAAGTGATTCCTGATAAAGTATACTGAGCCTTTCTTTGACTTGCTGTTGTCAAGTTCTGCTGAGACTAGAGTTTCTCCTAACTGTACGGGATTGTGCAGGGGGAGAACAGTGGATAGATAATACCCTGATGCTTCGTCTAGCACCTCTACTATTCTGAAGTACTTTAGGTTTCTCCTCTTGAATCGATTATTTTAAATTTTATCAATTTTGCTGGGATACAACTTGGAAAACACGCTCAAAAGACTTTTAGTAACTCCACAGTGCATATCACTTATGTCATCCAACATGTCAAATTCCTTCGCTCTCATTTTTTTTTAATTATTCTTCTTCAAGTAACACGTTTTAGTGCCTCCTATGTTAGAATAGTAAGAAACAGTCAAAAATGCATATGTAATACACATTCTGTGTTCAGGGATTCATAAACTAGCCTGAAAAAGAAATATGTATACATGCATAAAAATGCAGATATCTGGTGATTTTTAAAACTGTAATATGCTTGAAAAATATAGTAGCCACAGAAAGTAAGCTAAGTTCTGGGTGAGGATAAGCAGAAAGACTATTCTATATCCTACAGAGATGTCATTTGAAGTTAGGTCCTTTTTTTTTTTTTTAAGGATAAATCCTTAATTCACCTAAAGGTGAATTCTTCTCCTTAGTTGGTATCTATAAATGGGTAACTGATGCAGAACACTCTCAAATCTAAACAGATTGAGGGATAGATTTGTTTCTTACTAATTTGTTTATTAATAAAGTGCATTTTTCCCCAATTTTCCTTTAACTTGAGGTGTGGTTATGAAAGTATTCATACTGACTCCTCTCTCTATCCATTCAAATATGTAAGAAATACCCCAGGATTTTCAGGTCGCTATTTAATAGCCTAGCCATAATCCACAATAACCCGTGAGTACATACACACACCGTTCACTCTTAACCTTGGAAATTCGATGTAGTCAATGGTTCAGACACAGATATTTTTATAGAATATATTTCTTTTTTAAAAAGATAAAGTTTACATTTGGTAGCAAAGAATCACTTTCTAGTGATAATTTTATTTATATAGCCAGAGCATTTGAACTAAATTCTTAGTTTAAAAAAATATGGCTTGCATATTACTTTATAGGCTGTAGGACTTAATTACCCTTTTCAGTTTTCACTAGAAAATGTCTCTTTGTGGGTTGTAAAAATTTCTTAAGCTAAACAACTGCTGAATCATTTTCCTCTTTAAGTAGTCAGCCTTTTAGTTTTCTCTTATATAAAACACAGCATTTTCTTCAGAGGTTGAGTAAAAGTCTCATTCCATTTAAATATTTCAGGTTACTATTGCTTTAAAAAAAATAAGAATGGAATAATAAACCAAAATTGCCTTCTTGTTTTATTATATCAGCCTTATATCTGTTTTTTTCCTATAAAAAACTTAAAATACTTTAAATCATTATTCTGAAAAAAACATTCCTTTAAAATAACATTTAAGTATTATTAAAATATAGCCTTTGTTGTTTTTCAATACACAGGTATGAAAATCTGATTTAATGAAATAATTTATACCATCTTCATTTTGTTTCCTTAGGGCAATTTAATTTTAAATATATGCAGAATATGAAGGGACACAGATTGCTCAGTATATTTTGGAGATCTTGATTAAAAATATCTACTATGCAAACTAAATATAATGCCAAGATAATATTTTGAAAATATTTACTAAGATTTATGACAATAATTTGCAATATAAGTTTAGCTTTGACAACAAAAAATGGAACTGGATCTGAAATGAAAATATACTATTTGATTTGAAATATAAAATTTTGGAAAATAATTATTTTTTAGAATTCTGCAGTGTTTTTCTTCTCCACTGGAGAACTTTATGTGACCCTCTAGGGAGGTACTTTCATTCCTATTCACAGGGCCTAAGACACAGTAGCCATTCAATAAGTGTTTCTTGATTACATGGGGATAAAAAAAGAATGAATTTATAATATACAGTTACTTATTTTTAAATTAATAGACTTTATTTTTTTTTAAGATTTTATTTATTTATTTGGCAGGAAGAGAGAGATCACAAGTAGGCAGAGAGGCAGAGGGAAGCAGGCTCCCTGCTGAGCAGAGAGCCCCATGTGGAGCTCCATCCCAGGACTCTGAGATCATGACCTGAGCCAAAGGCAGAGGCTTTAACCCACTGAGTCACCCAGGTGCCCCAATAGACTTTATTTTTTGAGACATTTTAAGGTTTATAGAAGAATTGAGGAGAAAGTATAAAAAGGTCCCATATAGCTCCTTCTCTTGCCCCCACCCCCAATTTCCTCTGTTATTAAGATCTTCCTTTGGGGGCACCTGGGAGGCTCAGTCGTTAAGCATCTGCCTTCGGCTCAGGTCATGATCCCAGGGTCCTGGGATGGAGCACCGCATCGGGCTCCCTGCTCAGCAGGAAACCTGCTTCTCCCACTACCATTCCCTCTGCTTGTGTTCCCTCTCTCGCTGTGTTTCTCTCTGTCAAATAAATAAAATCTTAAAAAAAAAAAAAAAGATCTTCCTTTAGTACATTTGTTGGAATTGATGAGCCAATATTAAAATATTACCAGTGAATCTCTTCTCAGCCTTTTGGTTAAAATCAAGTGTAGTAAAATATTATTAGTAAAGGTCCATAGTTTACATTAGGGTTCACTCTTTGTATTGTACATTCTATGGGTTTTGAAAAATGTATAACCACATGTATCTACCATTACAGTATTATACAGAACACTGCCATATAAAACCTCCTGTGCTATACCTGTTTATCTATTCCTCCTTCTTCTCTCAAGTCCCTGGCAACCACTGATCTTTTACTGTCCCCAGAGTTTTACCTTTTCCAGAATATCATATAGTTGGAATCATATAGTATGTAGTCTTTTTTTTTTTTTTTTGACAGAGAGAGATAGAGAGAGAGAGATCACAAGTAGGCAGAGAGGCAGGCAGAGGAAAAGGAAGAAGCGGGCTCCCTGCTGAGCAAGGAGGAGACCGATGTGGGGCTGGATCCTAGGACCCTAAGATCATGACCTGAGTCAAAGGCAGACGCTTAACTGAATGAGCCACCCAGATGCCCCTAGTATGTAGTCTTTTTCAGATCAGCTTTTGTTTTGTTGTTGTTTTATGGCTTGATAGCTCATTTCATTTTATTGATAAATAACATTCTGTTGGATGTATCACAGTTTATCAATTCCCTATTGAGAGACACCTTGCTCTCTTCCACTTTCTAGCAGTAAAGCTGCTATGATTTACGTGTAGATTTGTGTAGATGTAAATTTTCAACTCATGTGGCTAAATACCAAGGAGCATGACTGCTAGATCATATAATAAGGATATGTTTCATTGTGTGAGAAACTTCTAAATTGACTTTCACAGTGGCTCTACTATTTTGCATTTCCACCAACAATTAATGGGAATCCTTGCTGCTCCACAATTATTTTAGGAAAGTCATAGCTAAAATAAAATTTAAAAAATTAATTTTAATGTTTATGAAGAAAATGGGAATTTTATTTTTTTAAGATTTTATTTATTTACTTGCGAGAGAAAGAGAGAGAGCAGAGGAAGAGGGAGAAGCAGACTCCCCAATGAGCAGAGAACCCAATGTGGGGCTCAATTCCAGGATTCCCGGAGCCAAAGGCAGATGCTTAACTGATTGGGCCACCCAGGTAGCCCAATAAAATGGGTATTTAAAAAAAAGGTTTTGTTCTATAGGTAAAAAAAAATTCCTTCAAGTCACTTAAAAAATAGCCTCACTTACGATTCCTTCCAATTCACTTTTATCTTCTTTACTGTAAATAGATATTTACATATTGGAAACAAACATACACAGAATAATCTATATTGTTTATACACTTATATTCTTTATTACATTTTTAATTATAAAGATATGTTTATAAAATTTTGGTCAGATCTAGAATTCTATCTCTCTTTCATACAATTTTTCCTTATAGAAGAAAAAATCAGTAGCAATTTCTTCTAAATAATAAATTTCAGAAAATCTTTTTCCCCCCCAAAAGATAGCTGTAATTTCTCACATCTTAATGATACATTTGTTTCTGGCTGGCTTTCTTTCTTTCTTTCTTTCTTTCTTTCTTTCTTTCTTTCTTTCTTTCTTCCTTTCTTTTCTTTCTTTCTTTCTTTCTTTCTTTTCTTTTCTTTCTTTGTTACTATTTAAGGAAATCAAAAAAACTAATTTTTTTAATTCTCTTAAATTTTTTAAATTCATTCAGCTTTTTCTTTGAAGTTATGGAGATATACATATGTATATGTTTATATGTGTATATATACACATTTTTGAAGGACACTTATAGAGGAAGTCAGAAAGTCTGGCATTGTAATAATAGATATTTTCTTTTAAATTTTTGAGGAAATTGCACCAAATATTCCAAACCTGCTAAACCCAGCTTTGTCATAGAAAAAGTAACACTTCACTAAGGTACCTTTGAAAAGACATAGACATGGTCAGAGAGAACGATGATATGGTCAAAGAGAATTTGTCTTAAAATTATAAAACAATCTGCATACTCACAATTTTATGTTGCCATGTGGTACAAAATTTTACATACAGCTTGCATTAAGGGTTTTATCTGAACTTCCAATAAGACTTAATGTACTCTGAGTGATAAGCTGAGTGTGAAGAAAGGCAGATAAAAGGAATTGTATAAGACATACAAAAAATAAACTGAAAAAGTATCAAATTTTTCCCTCAATTATCAAAAGAACTTGAATTTTGAACTTCAAACAAAAAGCTTATAATTTGGAATTCCTATTATAAAACATTCCATACTGCTTGTTTAAGATTTTATTTATTTATATGGGACAGAGAGAGAGATCACAAGTAGGCAGAGAGGCAGGCAGAGAGAGGGGGAAGCAGGCTCCCCGCTGAGCAGAGAGCCCGATGCGGGGCTCGATCCCAGGACCCTGAGATCATGACCTGAGCGGAAGGCAGAGGCTTTAACCCACTGAGCCACCTAGGCACCCCTCCATACTGTTTTAGTTAGCTCAGGCTACCATACAGAATACCGTAGACAGAGTGACTTAAACAAAATACAGGTATTTCTCAGATCCAGAGCCTGGAACATCCAAGTTTAAGGGCTGGCAAGCCAGGCTTCATTCACAAGCCTCTTCTCTTGGCTAGGTAAGCAATTTCCATCTCACTGTGTGCTCACATGAACTTTTCTTTGTGTGCACTTGGAGAAAGTGCTTTCTGGTATCTCTTCCTTTTTTTTTTTTTTTAATATTTTATTTATTTATTTGACAGAGAGGAGAGAGACCACAAGCAGGCAAAGAGGCAGGCAGAGAGAGGGGGAAACAGGCTCCCTGCTGAGCAGAAAGCCCCATGCAGGGCTTGATCCCAGGACCCTGAGATCATGACCTGAGCCGAAGGCAGAGGCTTTAACCCACTGAGCCACTCAGGCACCCTTGGTATCTCTTCTTTGAATGACATTAATCCTGGCAGATCAGGGCCCCTCCCTTGTGACCTAATTTAATCTTTGTTATCTCCTCCAAAAGATCCTATCTTCAAATACAGTTACATTGGGTGCATATGAACTTTGGGGAGACACAACTTAGCCCATAGAACATGACAAATGTTAGATTAGGTTAAAACATGAAGAACTTGTGATTTTTTATTCCAGGGTCTACACAAATAGCCATCTATACAGTTAAAGCCCATCTGTTAGATCTATAGCATATAGATCACAGTGGTCCCCATGGAAGACAGAGTAAGCTTATAAGGATTTCTCTCCGTCTGACCTCCAATTTGCTTTAACGGTTGTCCTCGATGTTTACTCCCAATTTGGTAAAGATAGACCTTGAGAATCATCTCTAGTGAAGCAGAGAAAAACCGATGTAGTAGCAGTTTTATAGAAGTTAATCATACAGCACCCATCTAAAAGGAGATACAAGAAGACATTTTAATGACACTCCCCCTTATTTTTGAAACTGCCACATGGTTTACAGAGCTGCCAGTGAACTCTAATCCAGACAAGTGAAACTTCCAAGGTGTGTAGTCAGTAATGCTTTGAACAAAGGAGCCCAGGCATGGTTTCCAAGTGAAGTGGAGTGCACATTTTGAAGCAGTTTTCCACATCTACTACAGAGAATGAGGAAATTCTGCCCAGAACTAGAATGATGTCAAAAGATGACAGTCTCTTTTCCAAGAGTAAAACATTTTACTTGTATTTTAATTAATAAGTTTTGTATGTTCTTACTTGATGAGAATACAAAAGTCAAATGAATGAGATGCACTGTGTATAACTTCCTAGCTGTGGCAGAATATTTCAACCTTTCCTGAGATATGACCCCTCTGAGCATAGTATGTAGAAAAATAATTCTGCTAATATTGCTTAGCATTTTCCCCTGAAATTAATTGACTTCTAATAGACTAAGATATAGCTTTCACATAGTATGAAAAGTTCCAATGATTACTAATCATATAATGAATCATTTTCAGTTTGTCAAATTTTACTGGACACATATTCAGTACATGTGTTTAGCCTCTAATATATAGCAAACCTATGCCATACACTTTTATATGTATTATTCCATCTAATACATTCAAAGTCATATTTAAGAGATATTGCCTCCCATAATTTAGTTTATGTAAGATAGAAATATTTTATTATATTAAATTGTTAAATTTATGTCAGCATATGTATATATTTTCTAAGTGAAATGTATATATTTATATACATAGAATATATGTAATTAAAGTACATATGCTCCATTCAGAAAAAAATCAGAAACAGCAAATTAAAATATTTGAAAATAGCCTACAACCTATTATCTCAAATTACTAACATTTACCCATATACATTTAAGTCTTATCTGCTTGTTTAATAGAGTTATAGTTTATATACAGTTTAAATTTATATAACACTACTTATTTTAGCATTAACCAACTTTTCAACTTACCACTTATGGACATATTGCCCTACCATTGTTATAATGGACATTGTCACTTTTAATACACTTTTTAGATGCTAAGTTGGTATTAAAGAATGTACCACAGTTTAAATATTTTTTTTAAAGATTTTATTTATTTGAGAGAGAAAGAGAACATGAGCAAGGGAGGAGGGGCATAGGGAGAGAGAGAAGCAGACTCCCGGCTGAGCAAGGAACCCCATGTGGGGCTCGATCCCAGGACACTGGGATCATGATCTGAGCTAAAGGCAGACGCTTAACCAACTATCTACCCAGACCCCCCTCTACCACAGTTTATATAACCAACACTCATTTGGAGAATTCAGATTATTTCAACTTTTTGCTGTCATAAAAATGTCTCTATGATAATTATTTTATTCTAATTTATTTCCTGAGGTAAATTTGGAAAAGA
>JAQQSY010007735.1:0-10280 GCA_028646535.1 Procyon lotor | reverse complement strand
CAAGTAGGATTTATTCCTGGGCTACAAGGTTGGTTCAACATCTGCAAATCAATCAGTGTGATTCAATACATTAATAAAAGAAAGAACAAGAACCATATGATACTCTCAATTGATGCTGAAAAAGCATTTGACAAAGTACAACATCCCTTCTTGATCAAAACTCTTCACAGCGTAGGCATAGAGGGTACATTCCTCAACATCATCAAGGCCATCTATGAAAAACCCACAGCGAATATCATTCTCAATGGGGAAAAGCTCTCAGCATTTCCCCTAGATCAGGAACATGGCAGGGCTGTCCACTATCACCACTGCTATTCAACATAGTGCTAGAAGTCCTAGCCTCAGCAATCAGACAACAAAAAGAAATTAAAGTCATCCAAATTGGCAAAGAAGTCAAACTCTCACTCTTTGCAGATGATATGATACTTTATGTGGAAAATCCAAAAGACTCCACTCCAAGACTGCTAGAACTCATCCAGGAATTCAGTCAAGTGTCAGGATATAAAATTAATACACAGAAATCAGTTGCACTTCTATATACCAACAGCAAAACAGAAGAAAGAGAAATTAAGGAGTCGATCCCATTTACCATTGTAAGCATTACTTTAATGCAGCTCTTACTTTCCTACCATCACTGCCAATGATATTCTATGACTATGATCATCAAAGCCATGATCCTGGTGCTGCTTCTCTACTGGGAGGGGGAGATTTGTTGAGCTGCTGTGGCACCGTAGAATGATGAGTGGCCCCTCTCCCCTTCACTCCTAAAGTCTCAATTGCAGAATTTGTGCTTCCTATCTGCTCTGAGTGCTTAGAGGTTCTGGTTTCCAGGGGACTGAGGATGATACTTCTTACCAGGGGCATAAGATAGAGTCCCCTAGGCCCCAAGCTATGGCTTGTGTCTATTTATTTAGGGCCCCTCATCCCAAAAATATCAGGCAAAGAAATTCAGTACTCCACTGACAGATAATGGGAGTCACTGTGAAGGCTCTTGATGCTGTTATGCTCAGTGAAAACAGCAAATGGGCTACTCCAACAACCACAGCCCTGACAAGGACTTTATATCAGAGGTTTAGACCCCTTAGTTGTGAAACAGGTTGGCATCACCCCACAGAGGCAGCAGACCTAGACTAGTTGAAGTGCTGTCGGAGTTTGGTCATAACCTAGAACAGGTGGTGGAGGAGGGAGGTAATCTGTATAAATTACAGCCTCAGGGATTGTAGTCTGTACCACTAATCTTCCTATTGTCTTCTTCTTTTTTTCAAAAGAAATTGTGACAGTTATCCATTTTAAATGTCTGTGGTAGGACCGAGGATGGAGTACATTTAATTTCGATCATGAGTGTTTTGAGGGCTGGGCTGTAGCAAAGCTATCAGTCAACATTTATGTCTTCCTGGCACTAACTCTGTACACATTGGTGGTGGCAAACCTCTGTCAGCAAGCTGCCTGAGTACTTTCTCTGGTGTAGGAATGTTTGGCTTGTGTGTGGAATAGGCCGGAAGTCACTGGAAGTTAACATCCCTGGGAGTGGTCTTCAACCAATTATGGATGGAGTTGGTAGTGAACCTTCCTAATTTCCTCACCTCTCAGGTAGAATAACTCCGAGAGGTGATCTATAGAGTCCTCCAGAGGACCTTAAAAGAGTGAGCTTCAATTTCTCACAATGGCAAACTCTTCAGTAATGTACCCTCTCTTGTCTTGGTCTTTTCCCTGTTTTACTTTCTCACTCCCTATTGGTGATTCCTGGAATCCTTTCCCCAGCAAATTATTTTCATATGGTTCTTTGTCTCAAAGAACTCAACCCAAGACAAGTCATGAAGTGAGTCAGAGTTCTGAACATCCTACTGCTTGTAGTCTAGTAGAAGAGAAGGACATTACTCAAGGAATTACATAATAATTGTAAAATAACAATTGTGACAGTACTGCACATTAAGACAATTTGATTGAGTGTGTGTGTGTGTGTGTTTGTGTGTGTACTGAACTTAGGAAAGGTCTTCCCTAAGGAAGAGATCTTTGAGCTGATGGGTGCTACGGTTTCCTCATATGTGAAATAGTTATAACTATATATTACAGTAGTGGTAAGAATAGTGTCTGACACATGGTAAGCATGATACAAGTGTTAGGTATTATTAGCCTTATTATAATTTTCTAACATATTATTGTCCAGGGGCTTTCATTTTGTTGGGGTATAAACAGTATCGAGCTGCTGCTTTTTATTTTTTTTAGAGAAAGGAAGAAGGGAGAAGGGGGGCAGAGAGAGAGAGAGGGAGAGAGAGAGAATCAAAAGCAGGCTCCATACCCAGTGCAGAGCCTGACGTGGGGCTTGATCTCATAATCCTGAAGTTATGACCCTGAGATTGTGACCTGAACCAAAATCAAGAGTTGGACACTCAACTGACTGAGCCCCCCAGCCCTCCCCCAACCCCCCAATCTATGCAGTTGCTTCTTTAACAGCTAGTGTAGTGGAAAGCAGTGTGGCAGAAAGGTCTGGAATCAAATACAGGCATCAGTGCTTGCCTCTGAATAACCTGAAGCAAGTTTCTTCCTCTTGTTTTCTCTTCTCTATAATCGTACCTACTTCACTGGATTATTTTAGGAGAAATCAACTACTATCCATCAAATACAGGTAGGTAGGTGGCATATAGTATGCTTTGTAGCAGCTGGAATTACTACAATAAGCACTTCTAGCCATCGTTCTCATTAGCTTATTCTTCTTCCATTGTGATCCTGTTATAATGTTTTGATATTATAACAACATCTAAGATAACACTTTGGAATAACTCTTACCTTTGGAAGAGCCCTTTGCATAGAAAGCCCTGCAGAAATGTACTTACCTTTTCTATTTCCTAGAGAATCTAAAACTGATGTCTTTAGATTAGGGACGTTGCACTGCTACTACTGAGTTATTACTGCAATAAGGTCCTCATCAAAATGACTCTTATCCTGTATCTCTATGAGTGACATAATCACTCTCAAGCAACTGGTATTGTCACATTGCTAAGAACCTTTCAGGTATTTTATCCTTTTCTCTTTGGCTTCAATGATTTTTATCATAATTATTATAGCAAAATATCACATCTTTTGCTCATGAGCATAAAACACTCTGTTCTTATACAAGACAGATCTTATTCTTACTTCAAGGACAGATTCTGATGTTTCATGAGATAGAAGAAAAACATTTTTTAAATTTATGTTTAAAAGAAGAATTATAGTACTCCTATAAAAATTTTTTATTGGAGCACATTACATTTTTGACAAACATTATTTATTGCAAGTGGCCTTTTTTTTTCTTTAAACTCTAGCATAATATTGGGATATTGGGAAACAAGTCAATTCCTCTTTTAGGGCAGTTCTTACCGTTTTATTCCTTTAGTGCATGTCTTTGTGTATATACTCATACTTTCTACATAGGCTTTTTAAGTTTCTTTAACAATCAGATTAAAGATTTCCACTCTAATTTTATTTAATTATTTATTTATTTTAAGACTTTATTTCAGACAGAGAGAGAGACACACACACACACACACACACACACACACAGAGCATGAGTGGTTGGGGAGGGGCACAGAGAAGCAGGCTCCTGGCTGAGCAAGGAACCTGATGAGGGACTCTATCCCAGGACCCTGGGATCATGACCTGAGCTAAAGGCATCCACTTAACTGACTGAGCCACCCAGGTGCTCCAGTTTCTCACTTTTAGATAAGTGATACATGAAACTGAAGATTCTTTCCTAATTGAGCTGTGCTCTACTAAACAACAAGGCATATATAATGGCTATATTATCTTAAAATTTGGATTATAACAGATACATTATTAATATGCTCTAACATGTTTTCTTTCATGTTGCAAAAATATTCCTAATATAATTTGGTCAAGAAATTTTTCCATTATTTTTGTCTCAATTTTCCGGCTTCAGTAGGAGATTTCTAAAATCAATTGATTTTGCTTTTGATATTTTGATAGTTTCTGCAACTCCTTTTGGTTCTAATACGTATCTATGACACTTAACTGAAAATACTATGTAAAGAGCATGGTTGAATGTTTTATACTAACAGGTGTGCATTGTGATGACTTTAATATTCTTGCACTATATCTGATATATTATCCCACATCTTTAACCGTTTGATTCTTTTTTTTTTTTTTTTTTGGAAGATTTTATTTATTTATTTGACAGAGAAACAGTGAGAGGGGGAACACAAGCAGGGGGAGGGGCAGGGGGAGAAGCAGCCTCCCCCCTGAGTAGGGAGCCTGATTCAGGCTCCATCCCAAGACCCTGGGATCATGACCTGAGCTAAGGCAGACTGAGGCTACCCAGGTGCCCCTAATGGTTTGATTCTTATGAAATGTATGGTAACAATTCCTGGGAACATGTAATGCTTCTTTGGCATTATATTATGTCTTGAGTGAGTGAGAGGTATGGCAATCAATCACTGTGGGGACTGTCATAGAGTCTATATTGAGGTACTAAGAGAGGCAGAAACTGTCCCCCTTACTGTGAGGTTTCTTTCATTTGTCCATTTAATATACATAACTGAATATATTTTTTAAAGATTTTATTTATTTATTTGACACACAGAGAGAGAGAGAGAGACCATGAGCAGTGGAGAGTGACAGGGAGAGAGAGAAGCAGACTCCCTGCTGAGCAAGAAGCCTGATGTGAGGGCTTGGTCCTAGGACCCAGGGGTCCTGACCTTAGCCAAAGGCAGATGCTTAACAGACTGAGCCACACAGGCACCTCTACATGCTTGTATGTCAGAAGAAGAATAATCTGTCTGTCTTTTAAGTAAACTTTAAGTGTCAGTATATAACCTATAAGCTTCGTTGGGTAGTCATTTCAGTATTAATTTTTGTGAAAAGACATTTTCAAAGATGAAATGTGAAATTCTATTTTATATCAGCCTTGGCAAATGAACATTTGCCATCAGTTTTGATGGTAGAGAACACTACCTTGAATCCCAATGAAGAAAACGTTATTCCCTCAAAATAATTACTTTCTTTTCATTAGTATATCTGTATTATAGGAAAACTGTATTCAATCATTATTATAGTTTGAATTCCGTCAGCAAAAATTTTGTGAAAATTCATCTTTTCTCTTTTTATAAGAGCGCCTACACAATATCCTTGATTTTGCCTATCATCCTACAAAACTTAAATATTCACTATCTGAACATTTTATAGGAGGGAGCACTCTGACCTCTGCTTTAAAGATATCCTCATGGTTCTAGGAGGGAGAATGGACTCGAGGGAAGTGAGAGATCAGGTTAAGGTGCTATAATGGCAGTCCAGGAGAGAGGATGGTGTTCAAAAATGAGCAGGAGAGTCAGAATGGTCCACTGCCTGAAAAGAGAGTGCTGAATTTTTTCCATGTCTCTTTGGCAGAAGAGGGGTGGAATGAGAGTCATATTCCCCTGATCCAAAAATAGAAGGGATTTTAAAACATCCACTAATAAATATTGGGGGGTAATAATAGACAACACATTATGAATGGTTCTTTTTATCAGGTACTATTATAAGAGTATGACATATAGTAACTTATTCAATCTTCATAATAACCCTATGTGGTGGGAACCATTTTATCTCCATTTTGTAGGTGAAGTGTCTGAGGTACAGAGAAATTGAAAACTTGCTGGGTGTCATAGAAGCAGTAAATGGAGGCACTGGGATTTGAACTCAAGCAGTCTGGTACAAGCACTTAATCTCTTAGTCACTACTACACTCCCTCCTCCATAAACAAAGGAGCAGCTAGCTCAAGTCCTAGATGGCTATCAGTTGAAGCATGTGTTTGTTGTTCTGGTCTCCTTGACTAGTAGAACATGGAGAGAGGAGGAGGGAAGAGATGGTAGAGAAGATAGAGAAAATTGTCCTTGGGGGAGCAGCCCTAAGTCAGCTGCCTCACAGAGGATGGTGACAACTAAGAGAGGTGTTTAGGAACAAGGGATTTTTTGTCGGTTTCTTTTTTTAAGAGAGAGAAGAGGGGAGAGGCAGAGGGAGAGAGAATCTTAAGTATATCCATGCCCCCCAGTGGGGAGCCCTTTGTGGGAGATCATGACCTGAGCGGAAATCAAGAGTCAGAGGCTTAGCTGACTGAGCCACCCAGGTTCCCCAACAAGAGGTATTTTTTAAAAGGGGTTTCCTTTTTTTGAACATATTTCCTACTCCACCCCACCTCCGACAGTGAAAGAGATATAATGGAAGCAGGACTGGATTGTTGGGGGTAGTTGGGGCTGTAAACTGGTGGTGTGGGCGGAGCAGAGACAGAATGAGGGCAAGAGAAGGTAAAAAAGATAAGACCAGCCTCCTTCTCATTTTAGTTCTTCACATTGTCACTGAGCCTGCTCAAGGTGAGAGAGAGTCCAAATTTCTTTCCTAAAGGCATCATGTACTCAGAGAATGAGAATCAATTTTCCCATGGAATAAAGCCATTAATAGTTCTAGTTATACAGCGCTGCTGCGAAGGCATTTCATAAAACAAGTTGGGGCAGAACATCTTTTATGGTAGTATTGACTATACATCAAGTTACATAAATTCTCTTTGCAAATAAATTTACCATGATTTTGAAAACTTTTCAATGAAAATTTGTGGCTCTACTCACTATATACAATGTCGTTCCCCACCTCTACCTTCAATTTCAACCTGTGATGACCTCAAAGGAATGTAGACAAAGGTCAAGGGAAGTGAAACAGCCTGACCCGTGCTAAAGAGCTGTTCACCCTCGAATCTGGGAGAACTGTGTCTCTGTAAGACATGAAGAATTATTGCCAGTACTGCTATACCACTGAATTTATTTGCCAAAGCAATAACATCATCCATAAAACTGGGAAAACTGGTGGTGTCCTTTTAGTATACAAAAAAACAAAGAAACTTTCTCATCCTCAAATTTCATCCATTCAAGCAATGTGAAAATATTGCAAAGACTACATTCATTCAGTTAATTCAATTATTTAACAAAAATTAACTAAATCTTTATTATGTACCAGGTTCTGTTTTAAACAGTGTGGTTCCAGTAGTGAAAAAATTAAACAAAATCCCTTTCATAGAGCTCGTATTTAGTATATATGGGTGTGGGTGGTTGGGGGTAAGGAGAGAGAGAAGAGACAGACAATAAACAAAACATGTAAGTGAATCATATAATATGTCAAAAGATGATATGTATTATGGGGGAAAAGAAGATGAAGACTCTATAAAGAAGTGGTTTGCGATTTTAAATAAGGTTTTTCTAGGTAATATGTGTATATAGCAAGATTACTTTGCAAATGGCAAAACATCACACAAAATCTATTTGTTTTCAATGGTAGGGGAATCTCAATATAGGCACCTGTTTTTCAGGATAGGAACATATAATGGAATGAAGAATGTACAAAGGGACAGAATAGCCTAGCTGAGCATTCTATACTCATCAAGCATCTCTGCACCCTGGTCCCGAACATATTCCAGGGAAGCAGAAAAACTCTTTCATTGAAAGTAGATGTCCTCACAGTGCTTGTAAAGGATTTAAGGGAAGGTTTAGAATGGAAGACTAAGGTCAGATATATTTATCTCCATACTGGTTTTTAAAAGCATCCGTCCACCCATCACAAATTATTTATTATGTATCATATCCCAGGTACATTGAATAAGCGCTGGAACAATTATAGAGGTTTTCATGTTCTAGGGTGAGAAAGGAGCTAGTAGGAATATTAGGGATTATATTCTAGAGATTTAATTTGGTGCTGACTCTACTATTTAAGGAAAACATCTGAAAATTTCATTTGACATCAGAACAACAACAACAAAAAGAACCCTTGAAAAGTGGATCCCTTGAAAAGTATATAAAAGTGTATATCTTCTTATATAGTGTGTGCAGAAGCACTGTAGTTTAATAGTAATAGTGATGAGCCAGTACAGACTTCCACAAAAAATTTCATAGTGTGAGAAGTATTGTAAAAATAAAACTTTAATGGAAAATAAGAGGACAGTTGAAGTATCCTCTAAATATTATCGATTGGAAAAAATTCCAATTATTGATATAGCAAAAGACATGTTTGAATAGAAATTGTTTTATTTCATTTAGTGGAATTTTCAAGATGGCCCTGACAGCTCCATATTAATGTACCATTTTCAAATTCCTGTACTTATAATCATAGTAATCTCTTTAAAAGTAAATATTGTAATTATAGAAATATTAAATATATACATTCTCATATACATTCAAAAAATTCAGATAAAATAATAGTTTTACTTGCTATCATTAGTTTAGTTTTCTATATATCTGTTACCTATATGTGTACAAGAATATATAGTTTGGGTAACTAGTTTGTAAAATAAAACAATACTGTGAGTAATGATCTATACCTTGCATTTTTGCCTTACAGTTACACCTTGGAGATCTTTTCATGTTGTCTAAATATTAATATATTTTATTCCATTCAAGAGCTGCATTGTATGACTTTACATAATCTTTTTTTGTAAAAGGGGATTTAGACCATTTTTAATTTTCAGTGTCATAGAAAATGTCACAAAGAATGTCATTGTATATGACTTCATCCTCACACAGATAGGTATTTCTTCAGGGAAGATATTAAACAATACTACTGCTGGATGGTAAGAGGGTTATATTTTAACTTGCAGTGGTACTGATGAATTATTCTCTAAAGGACTGTGCCAATTTACACTCCTACCAATAGTGTATGACTATATCAAATACCCCACAAATCCAACATGTAATAGTATCAAACTTTAAAGTGATTTTCCAATTTCTATGGCTTTTAAATAGATTTTTATGAGCTCTGTATCTGCTGAAATAATGAAATAATCTTTGACCCATTATAAAGATTGAAAAAAATACTCTTCTCATCTATAGCTTATCTATTCTGGATATTAATCTTTTCTCTGTTATATAGGTTGAGAATATATTTTCCCAGTCTGTAGCTTTATTTCCTAATTTTTACATCTTTTTCAGAATTATGCAATTAATGTTTATAAAGGATATAAAATATAAAATATTATACAAATAATATAAAAAGTTTATGATATAATGTTAAGTTAAAAAGTAGGATACAAAAATACATGTCCTTTTTTAAATAGTTTTATTTTTTATTTTATTTTAATTTCTAAAACGTTTTAATTTTAGTCATCTAAAGCCTTTCACAAGTGCACTCCTTAATTCCCACCAAACTTTTTCACCCACCACCCTCCCCCGCCCCCCACCATCAGTCTGTTCTCTATGGTTAAGAGTCTATTTCTTGGCTTGACTCTCTCTCTCTCTCTCTTCTTTTCCCTTGTTTGTTTATTTTGTTTCTTAAATCCCACATGTGAGTCAAATCATATGGTATTTGTCTTTCTCTGACTGACTTGTTTCTTCCTGGCTTCTGTGTTTTATATATTAAAAGTGTCTTCTATCCCAAAGTTATAAACATGGATTTCTATTTGTTTTACAATGTGTTTGAGGCTTTGACTTTGACCTTTATATTTTTAATCCAAATGGATTTATTTTTTGCAAATGGTATAAAATGTTTGACTTAATTTTCCTCTCTCAATTTACTGAGAAAAAATTCAGTACATGGCTACCTCTCCCTGGAGTTATTTTATTGCCACTCTCAATTATTGCACAATTATCTATACATGGGCCTATTTCCAAACTGTTCTGTTATAATCTATTTGTCTCTTCCTGAATCAATACCATAATGTTTTAATTTCTACTTCCTTTGACTTTACAGTGCCGCTACTCGCATGTTAATATTAGCAAACTAAATACCATGTTTCCCAGAAAGGATCCTGGCATAGAGTAGGAGTTAAATTAACATTTGTTGAATTTTTTTTTAAACTCTAGGTTGCTTTTAGCAGAATAAAAAAGTAATGTAATTGATGGTAAGAGAAATTGGCTATTTTACCCTTTTTTCCTGCATCCATCTTAAAAATTTTGGATTGAAGCAAACCCATTTTATGAATCTCCTCTTAGGAGAAATGCTAGCAGGTCATGACTTCTGCATTTACAAACAGCTGTGTCTACAGAAGGATATAGCTGTCTGGAATTTCTAGTAGCCTTTTTTGGTTAAGGGTTTAAAGAAACCCCAGTTCTTCCTTTTGACTCTTGTCACATACCTTTAAAGAAAACATGATTTGGGGTGCCTGGGTGGCTCAGTGGGTTAAAGCCTCTGCCTTTGGCTCAGGTCATGATCTCAGGGTCCTGGGTTCAAGCCCTGCATTGGGCTCTCTGCTCAGCGGGGAGCCTGCTTTCTCCTCTCTCTCTCTCTGCCTGCCTCTCTGCCTGCTTGTGATCTCTCTCTCTCTCTCTCTCTCT
>JAQQSY010007734.1:0-10281 GCA_028646535.1 Procyon lotor | reverse complement strand
GGGCACCTGAGTGGCTCAGGCGTTAAGCGTCTGCCTTCGGCTCAGGTCATGATCCCAGCGTCCTGGGATCGAGCCCCGCATCGGGCTCCCTGTTCCGCGGGAAGCCTGCTTCTCCCGCTACCATTCCCTCTGCTTGTGTTCCCTCTCTCACTATGTTTCTCTCTGTCAAATAAATAAAATCTTAAAAAAAAAAAAAAAATTCATGGCTCTGTCACTCCTACCTCCGACATCATTCTAATTAGTTTGGTTATTTGATCCTTCGACCCAACAGAAAGCAAATTAGAAAGAAAGAAGATGAAGTTCCTGGCATCAGAGGCAGTCATGGCTGCAAACTCCAAGAATTAATACTAATAAGTGAAACTCTAGAGGAAAGAAGCTCAGAACGGTTACAAAATAAAAATAGCATATGTGTCTGATGATGTACAGGAGCCCAGTGGCGTACAAGTTGAGGGCAACAGCTCCATACTTTCCACCAACAGCCCCACAAGGTTGAACTGTGCTGCAGTCTGTCTTTCTCAGGCGATTGCTCTGTCCCTTCTCCTCCTCCTCCTCCTCACTGAGCTCTAAATGCACTGCTCTTGGGTTCTGCAAACTTGCCAAGTTCTTTCCCACTTTAGGGTTGTCTCTGCTTGGAACTCTTTCCTTCCCAGGCTTCACGGGGCCATATCCTTTCTTTAAGACGAGGTTTATACGGCAACCATTACTAGGTGGGCACTAGGCAAATATTTGTCGAATAAGTAAATGGAAGAATAAGTATCTATAATGCTAGCTCTATGTCTTTCTAAAATAGCTATCTGTAGTCTATTCTAGCTCAAAAGAGTGAAAAACACACAACTGTATGTCTACCCATGATGTTTAAAATAAGTCAGTCTTAAGAATAAAACAGCAGAGGGACACCTGGATGGCTCCGTTGTTTAAGTGTCTGCCTTCAGCTCAGGTCATGATCCCAGGGTCCCGGGATAGAGCCCTGCATCCGGCTCCCTGCTCATTGGGGAGTCTGCTTCTCCCTCTGCCTGCTGTTCTCCCTGCTTATGCTCTCTCTCTCTGACAAATAAATAAATAAAATCTTTAAAAAAAAAAAAAAAGAAAAAAAACAGTAGCAACTTCAGGTAACTAGAAAAATTCTTATTTTCTGATATGTAATACAATCACCACTGAGCTGCTGCCCCCATGCAGTCATTTCTTTTGAAACCCACATTTTCCTTACTGTACACAAGAAAGGTTTGATAACAACATGGCTACACAGCCTTCATTTTTGTGGAAGCAAGCTATGTATCATCAACTCTGGAGGCCATACTTCACATTTTGGTGGGAGAACAACCATCTACATTTCTGTCTATTACTGTTTCCAATTAATTAAATGAAAGACAATATCAACTTATTCACTTGGGTTAGGACTCAAGGTTTAATAAGATTAAAAGCTTCTTAAGACAATTATATGTTCAGAATAGACCACGGGTCTCTCAAAGGTATCAGATGGTCTGACTGTTTTGCCTAATGTAACCTTCAACTACCCACAAATTAATTCCAAGTTCATTTTCATGATCTTTTTGACATTCAGATAATTGAGATTTTTTACAGCAAAAAATTCAAGCCCACATTTTTATCTTCTCAATGATTCGCTAATCCAAGTTGCTCAGTTCACAAGTCTAAAGAAGATTCCTCTCCGCCCCAGCTGTGCCAATTCAACCTGGGACGGGAAACACGGAGTTCTGACACCCTGACGAGCTACCAAGATTTCATGATGGAAATGAAGCTGACAGCTCTGTCAGGGCTGTGAGAAGCAGAAGCAGATCCAGCTCATTCCTGCAGAGATGTGCTGGCTCTATAGACCCGAAGATAATCAAAGCAAATTTGGTGGATAAAATGAGCTGATATAAGTCAAAGACACACAGGAAGAGATAGCAAGGAAGCAAAAGGATGACATTCACACTCTACTGATCTGATGACTGCTGCCTTTGCAAAAGGTTCAACAACCACCGAGGGAAGGGGAGGCATCTCTCCTGAGGATTCAGCTGTTCCTTACCCCCTCTTCTTCCAGCCCCCCAATCTCATCTCCTTCGTCTGGTATTTCAGGTCATGGAGTTACAGGTCCTTGGTAGGATATATGTCCTGTGATGAAATTTTTCATGAGCCCAAGTCCCATTCATCCCATAAATTCAACACCTGATTTTTTTCAAAGTCATCTTGGGTGAATGCATACATTCTCTACAATCTTTCAAACAACCCTTCCAGGTAGATGTTATTATTTACGTCTTGTAGTTGAGAAAGACGGAGGCTCAAAGAGAAAATTCGCTTAGCCAAGATCAGACAGCTCACCAGTAGCAGGGCCAGGATCAAAACCCACACCCTTCAGAATGATACTATTCTTTTGCCCTCCACTGTTGCTGATAGAAATCACCACCACCACCCCGCCCCGCCCATTCTCACTGAAGAAGTTGAGTGTTTCCTGCTAAAGGAAGTTATTTTTCTTTTATAAAATGGAATTTCAAGGAAGTCTCCGCAAGCACATTAAACCTTCTACAATCTTGGCATCAATAAAAAATGACTTCACCTGAGACAATGCTGTGGGTTTCCTAAGAGGCCTACTGGTCACTTTCCAGCCTAGGTGTGGACAAGCCACACCTCATGTTTACATTCTGCAGAGGTGATGAGGTAATGAGCAATACTGTTCCCTGCCCTAAGGGAATGTGGAAGCTCTGTCCCAGGGAAGCAGCCAGCCTCTGATAGCTGAGACGCAAATTCTCTGTACCGTGGTTTTTATGGCAATCACTGAAATAGATGTTTACGTTCTGTAAGCTTTGTTCAAGAAAGCTCTTTAAGATATGGAGAGAATCCTTTACAAAAACTTTATCAGTTTCTAGTTTTGGAGTATGCACTTGATTTTATCCCCTGACCTTGAGCGGTGTGTGTGTGTGTGTGTGTGTGTGTGTGTGTGTGTCCATGCTGTGTGTGACTGATAAGTAGATAAATGTTCTTACTACTGTAATATGTTATGCTTATTGTGAACCCGAATGACAAATATAAAAAGTAACAGCACAAATCACTAATTGACTAACTTTCCAATAAATTAAATGCCTGTTTGTCTGTTATACCCTCTACCTGGTGAAATAAAAGAAATGCAGGATTGAGGTTCTTGGTCTACCACTTTCCCTCTCTTGGAGACTGTGTTGTCATTTGCAAAGTAGAGATAACCAAGACACCTACTATAGAAAATTACATGGAGGCTCAAATATAGTCATTTGGGTGAAGACTTTTTGTAAATAATAATGCCCAATAAGCCCTCATTAATTAGCCAGTGTCTTATCTTACTCAGAATCTCTCTTTTCATACAATCATAAGAGATTCCACTTAGCAACAGTTTCTGTAGCTTCAGGAAGTCATGGCATTGCTGGATTTGATGTTTCTTTTGACATTATTAAATTTAGGGGTATCTTTTCCCCCAGGAGTTACCAAGGTCACAGTTCTGGTCTGATTGTAGCAGCTGCCCTGCTCCTCACAAGGTGGGAAGTTGACCTTGTGGGGTGTTAGAATAGGGGCCAAGCAAGAAGAGATGTGGGAATGGCTTTGAAAGCAAGTCAGACTTAAACTAGACTGTTGTCCCCTGAGTCACTTCCGGAAGGGCCGGCATGTTAAGATCAGTTGGAGGCCTGAGGACCAGGAGGAGAAAGTATGATGTCCATATTTAAATCCCCAGGGGGGGGAGGCAAACCCTCTTCATGTTGCATTAATATTTTCAGTGACTTTTCAGATAATATGCAAGCCTCTAACGATTACGGTGTGGTTAGGAAATGAACAGTAATGAACAGTGTTGAATCATTTCATCTTCTAAGAAAAAAATCAAGAACAAAGTCTAATGATTATCCCTAGCAAGTAAAATACTGCAGACCACAAAATGGTTTGCCATTCTAATCCATTTCAAGCATAAACAAACACATACTTGCAAGCACACACACCCCTACACGGAAACCATAGTCAAAAGCTGAAAGAGTTAATTTAGGCCTTGGAGAAAACCCACTTTAAGCACTGGTTCAAAAGCTCTTAAATAGCAGAAAAATCAATACACTTTTATCAGACTTCAGTGTTTATAGAAGCAATACAAAACAGGATTTTGTTAAATGTATATATTATGCCAGATCAAACTATAAGTTAAAACATCTGTGTCCAAGTTAATCTCAGATACAGCATGGAGATTATTTGAATTGTGTGTTTCCTTTTGTGACCTTTTTAGATGTGGCTTTGGGAGGGGACAGAAGGGGGAATAATTTTCTTAAGCTTTTAGTTGCCTGCAACAGTGCCAACAGTGAAGCACAACAGCAATATTTTTTTTTTAAGTTACCCAGATGACTAACAAAAAAATAAAGAAAACTCCTTTAGTAATTTCAAAGTAGTGCTGTATAGGGAATCTTAAAAAGTAAATTATAGACACATAAATATAGGTATGTGGATCTAAGACTGCTATAGGCTATCCATGACATAAAATTTTCAATTAAAACCACTTTTATGAGCAATAATCACATTCTGAAAAGGCATACACAACTTGCTAGTGGATTATACTACTTCCCTGATGAAATGAACCTTAAAACACAAGTAAATATGATGTACTTGGTTTAACATGTGCTGATGATTTTTAACACAATAAAGTCTTATAGAAAATGTCTTATAGAAAGTTCTGAGTTCTTGTTTAGAGACAAGAAAACAAGAATTGAAGTTGATGGAAGCTTTCTTTTTTTAGATCTGTTTTTAAGGGATCAGACATCTGTAAATCAAATCCATTTTGATTGAAACAATAAATTTGAGTCAATTCTGAAATTTCATTTCAAAAGTGTAAGAAAGAAATTCATGGGACCCCTCAAAGTAAATGACAAGCCCGGTCTCTGAAATATGTCAGGAACACATTAACACCATGTAAAAATAACAGCAGAGCCAAACCAAAGTCACATCGGCCAAATGTCCTGAAAACAAGGATCTAGGAAAGGAACTTGCGGATCTAATATTAGTTGTGTCTTTGGTAAGTGACTGGGACTTATGATTGAATTCCCTTAATAAGTATTTTTGGGGTAGTCATGCTTTTTCTTCTTTGGTTAGCTGATTATGAGAGGAGACAAGAACCCAAGATTAAGAAGACTGAATTGTAGATGCTCCATATGAAGCAGTCATCTAACAATCTACAGATATTTGTTGTTTGTATATTATGCCGAAGCTCTGTTCTAGGTGCTAGAAACATAACCATGAACACAATTAAAAAATGAGTTCATGGCATTTATATTCTAGTGGAGAGAAAGGCCACACATGCACACACACACACACACACACACACACACACACACACACACACGGTACATGTCTATATCTAAAGCCAGGCATTGATGAGTAATATGATGAAAATGAAGCCAGGAAAGGGAACAGAGAATAAAGGAAGAACACCATGTCAGGTAAATCTTCTGCTGAGGTAACATTTGAGCAGAGCCCTGAATGAGGGAGGGAGCCCCATGGTTGTCTGTAGAAGGAGCATCCCATAAAGATAGAATAGCAAATACAGTAGTAACAGACTAGGCCCAGAAATGTATCCACCATTACATTAGACCTTTGTTCCTTTCATCAAAACCATGTTCCCTTTAACACTGAAGAATACACTGAAGCAATATCATAATTTAGTCACTTAAGTTATCAGTGTGTATCAAGAATTAGTTGGGGCTCCTGGGTGGCTCAATGGGTTAAAGCCTCTGCCTTTGGCTCAGGTCATGATGTCAGGGTCCTGGAATTGAGCCCTGCATCGGGCTCTGTGCTCAGCAGGGAGCCTGCTTCACTCTCTCTCTCTCTCTGCCTGCCTCTCTGCCTACTTGTGATCTCTCTCTTTCTGTGTCAAATAAATAAATAAAATCTTAAAAAAAAATAGTTGATTCTGTCCAATGTGACTATAAGCAGAAAGCAGGTTTCATCAGCCTCTGGATAAAAAAGAGATCTAGGGAACAAAAGCTGTATCTTAGATTCTTAATAGTGATTGAGTAGTAATACAAAATTGGAAGACTACTACAGAATGGGGAAGTAGGAAGACAGTAACAAGGAATACTGCCTATTTTTCAACTGCCCAAAGTCCAGTCCTGACAATGATACTTGCACAAATATACTTGCACATAATCCACAATGTGTTTTCAGTGCCCAGCCTTCTTCTGCAGGATCCAGGGCTTCTGGCATGGTTATTCAGCCTGGATTATCATTCTTCCCATGGCACAGGAAGTTGGATGTGGTTCTACTTCTAAGAGAATACAGTTAGCAAGTACCTTTTATCTAGACAGACTAATATTGGGCTCTTTGGAGGTTGGAAAATTATCTTCATTCCTTATATACTAAAAGACTGTTCTTAATGTCTCCTAGAGTGTCTAATTCAGCAGCAGAAAAGAAGACTAATTATTAAAAAGATCTGAATCCTCCATCCTTGGGTACAGGAAGTTAAGCCCAGCCCCTCCTATCACAGGCCATGTTAACAAGAACCACTGGCCCAAGCCTTAGTAATAGCAAGCCTTTTTTATGTTACAAAATTATCTTCATTCTCAGATATTAAATCAGAGTCTAAAGGAATGGATAAATCTCTAGCAAGAAAAGAAATTGTGATTCCAGTTAATGACTTGAGATAAGTAAACAGAATAGATTAATATTAATTCTTAGATACAGAACAATTTCAAATGCATTCCTTTCCCCCATCATTCATACATTAGTGTTATTTTATTTTAAAATAATGTTGGGGTGATGATAAAAGTCATACAGGGTTACTGTTTGAAACTTTGCCTATTTTTAACAAGTAAACTGCCTACAATTCAACAGCTCAGATCTAAGAGAGATTAATATTTTGGTATGTTTCCTTCCTTTCAGTTATTTTATATATATATATATGTGTGTACACACACACACATATTACAGCAAAAAGGAATCCTGTCTCACAGGCAAATATTCTGATTCAATACATCAGGTTAGGCCTGGGTTCAATAAGTTTCCTTGAAAAAGTGTGTGATGTAGATAGATCGTTATGATCAAAATGGTGATGTGATGTGTTGGATTTTCTGAATCAATCCTATAACTCAGGGGCTAGCAAACTGTAGCCCTGCAGTCAAATCCAGCTGCCCCCTGTTTTTATAAATAAAGTTTTACTAGAACACAGCCACACCCATTTGTGTATTAACCACAGATGCTTTTTTTCTAAAATGGCAGAGTTCAGTTGCAAGAGTGACTGCAACACAGACTGTTAAGTCCTGCAAAGGGTTAAATCTGTACAGTCTGGCTGGCCTTTACAGAGAAAGTGTGTGGACCACCCCTTCCCCCATCATCTACCTCCCAAAAGAAAAATACAATGTATGTGTCCAACTACTCCCTCCTTCATATTCCTTTTGCCTTGGTTAGGTTTTTCACTGCCATAGTCTGAGTTTCCAAACCAATATATCCATATTGAATTATTAGAGGCTTAGGGACACACTATAGTTCCTTTTGCTTTTTGTTTTATGTACCCTCAGCTGCAAGGTGGTGTTTTCAAGGTGCTGAGGGTAAGAGGAATAGTAGGTAAAGGCAGCCTAATAGAAACAGTTCTGATTTGGGCAACAATCTAGAGAAGTCTCTCAAGTATACCGACAGTGCTACTGTGACTACTTACCAGAAGCTGTCCTTTCAGATCATGCTGTAAAGTAATTGCCAGTTCTTTAATTATCAAAACTGATTCTCTAGAGGGAGCACTGCTTCCATTTAAAATGCGGAAAGCCACAAGAGGTTTTTCCCCTAACAAGGAGAAAAGGCTAAATAATTTGCACACCATGACTTATCCTGAGCACCCTCAAGCTTAAAAAAGCAGGGCAACCAGGGGAACCAAAATCCAAAGGGACTTGGACTCTGGGAAGAGGTGGGGCACAGGAAATATTTCACCTTTGACAGAGTGAGGGAAGAAGAGATGACCACCATAAATGCTGTTAAGAAGCAAAGGGCTAAAGTTTTTTTAACAAATTCTTCAAGTCTGACCTTGAGCAAGCATGACAGGATAAATGGAAGGTGCAAGAAAGGAGTCCACATGCTAACAAGCTCTGTTCCATGGGTGCCCACAGGACAAGAGGCTGGAAAGAGTCCCTTCAGTGGCACATGCAAACAAGTGGCTCCAGCTGCTACTAGGGGACAAGCATTAATCCCACTTACTTGCCTGGACCCTCCTCTAATCATTGGAAGAAAAGCCCTAACCACTACAGGGAGGCAGAAAACACACAGCTATCCGAGCCAAGGCAAAGATCCATACCACCTACACATTCCACAGGAATCTTGAACTCAGTATGTCCAAATTAGAACTCGTTTCCTTCCCCTCAAAACCTCTACTATAGCCCCTAACCACGATCTCCTCAGTAAGAACAATCACAAACTTTGGAGTTCATCATGACTCCTTCTCTCTGACCTTCATTCCTTCAGGTGAAATCGGGTCTTCCTAAATATCTCTCAGATCTAAAAAGAGGAGAGCCTTTTTTTTTTTTAAAGATTGTTTTATCCATTTATTTGAGAGAGAGAGAGCATGCATATGCGGTGGGTAGGGGCAGAAGGAGAAGAAGCAGACCCCCCGCTGAGCAGGGAGCCTGAGGCAGGGCTTTGATCCTGGGACCCCAAGATCATGACCTGAGCCAAAGGCAGATACTTAACCAACTAAGCCACCCAAGTGCCCCAAAGAGAGCCTTTTAATTCTACTGTTAGGATTCACTTCCAGTGTGTTCAGCCTTTTCCCCTCTGTCTTATACAACTGATTAATATCTGTCCCTTCTTAAAATTTTCCAGAATCTCTCCACATCCAAACTCCTCGGCATGGTGGAAAACCACACCCACCTCCCTTTCAAGTGCTTTCCCCCACTCCCAGGCCCACCCCGAACCCTATGCTCCAGCCATCACACGGTCACCAACAACCTACAAACTTTTACACTTCAGTGCCATATGAATCAGGCCCTCCTCCTGGAAGATCCTTTCGTGACTCTTCTATCTGGTAAACTTGCATTTGCTTTTATGCTTAAGCATTGACTCCGATTTCCCTTTAACCACTTAGTCCCTTAGCCCCAGTGTTCCGCCCATTATTTGCCTGCTAAACTGTGATGTCCTGAGATTAGAGCCATTGATCCACTATGTGCTATTCCCAAAAGAAACCCCAGTCCCTAGCACAACGCCTGGCACATAGTAGATGTACAGTTTGCTGACTAAATTTTAAGGCTGAAATGAAGACATGGACATGACAACCTCAGATGCAATAAATGATTGAAGGTTAATGACCAGTGCTATCTATGGGAAGCAACCCTGTTGTCCAATTTCAGGAGAAATATAAACTTCTGTTCCTATTAAGTAGGTTTTGGGAAAATGGAGCTGAATTTTCTCATTACACTTAGAGAAGAGAAAACCTAAATAAGTTTTTTATGGTGGTTTTTGCCACTCCAGCCTTTAGTAAGGTAGATGTGCTTCATCAAGGCATTGCTAGAATTCTGTAGCAAGCTGCTTTTACTTACCTAAGTTGAAAGACTGGTATCTAAGCCTTACTCATTCATGAGTAATTTCTGAAGGGTATGTGTTCAGTGATAGCACTCTTAAATGAATCCAAACACAGGCGATGCTTTAAAGAAAGAACAATGTGGTGATAATCACCATTTAATTTCAAGTGTTGCATATTTGTTACAACAAATTTCAAAACATTTCCCAAGGGATTTTAAAGAAAGTCACCAAGTATGTTTAACAAAACAACATATGGAATGCTAATTTTGTTGTGATGCTACACTCTAATACAGCAAGAAACAGATTTTTCATAAAATCAGCAGATTTGCAAACACTAATTAAGAAACATTGAAAACTATCAAGGTCAATTTAAAAATCCATTTGAAAACAAATATTCCTAGTCTTGTTAGTTCTAGTAATTTCCCACTAGGGATTTGCTGCATATCAACAAACTTCCACCAAGCAAGTCTTGCAGTAAAGGTAAATAAATAAAGGTTTACTTTCGATTTTCAATACCAAGCCGAAGAGTGGAGTTTGGAAGGTTGGGCAGAAATAACCAATTTGTCTCTATCAGTATAATCTCCACTCAGGAATCGAAGATCTTTGGGGTATAGGATTTTCACTTAACTTAAGATATATCACTCCTATTTTTAATTTCTTGAGGAATCTCCACACTGTTTTCCAAAGTGGCTGTACCAGCTTGCAATCCCACCAACAGTGTAAGAGGGTGCCCCTTTCTCCACACCCTCTCCAACATTTGTTGTTTACTGTCCTGTTGATTTTGGCCAT
>JAQQSY010007733.1:0-10282 GCA_028646535.1 Procyon lotor | reverse complement strand
GTCTTTGTTCCCTGAGCGCTTTCTGTACTGCCCTGGAGGCCGGGAATGAAAATGGCGGCCTCCCAGTCTCCGGCCCAGAGGAGCCGAGGCCTGGGCGCCGCGATCCTCCACACGCCATCAGAGGAAAGCCGTTATCACTCCCGTGTCCCTTGTCTGCGGCTGGCGCTCTGTGCTCAGCTGGCCCGCGGCGGGGCGCCTCTATCTGTGGCGCGCGTGGCCCCGTCTGGAGTCCCCAAACCAGCAGATTCCTGCTGCGTGCTCCCGCACCACTCCTCTCGGAGGAGGAAGGAGGGGGCGTCTCTGGAGCCGCCTCCCACAGGGTCCCCACTTGAAGTGCGGCAGCCCTATATGAACTATATGTCTCAGTTCCTATAGTCCAAGGTAGGCCTATGTGGCGTTGCGTGGCTCCTTCTCTGCTGCTGGCTTCTCTGCCCCAATACCTGGGAGCTCTGCCGCACTCGGGCTCACCTGGTCCCTCGGTGACCCCACGGGTCCTGAAACCACACTGTTTCTGCGAGGGCTGAACCCCCGGTCAGCCTCCCGAGCGATGTCCCTCAGCGGAGCGGACTAGAAGTTCGGGATTTTGGGCTCCGCGGCTCTGTGGCTGCTGGGAGCCGGCCCCTCCCCCCGGGGTCTCTCTTCCCGTTGCTTTAAATTCACTTTTTCCACACGTCCTACCTCCTGAAAGTGGTCGATTTTCTGCTCCTAGAATTGCTGTTCTTATTCTCTTCTCTCTCCTGTTGTGTTTGCCGGCTTTTAGAGTGGTTTTCAGGCTCTTTCTAGATCCCAGTGCTCTCCGTGCCTCCTACACCTCCGCCATCTTGCCTTGGGTCTCCCGACTGTACTTTTTATGATTAAGAAATAAACTGCTATTTTTTAAATCCATCAGGATCATGGGGTTGATCTATTATAAGAACTAGCTTGACCTTAACGAGGGCAGAATTCAACATAATAGAAGAAACACTTCTGTACGGCTGTTGAGATTATTATTCACATCTCCTTGTAGACCTGTTTAGACTTTTCCCCCCTAGTTTTCCACTGTGATGACATCATTTTTAAAGACTTATGACTCCCCAGGGAGATGGGATTTCAGACACAGGCCAGGCCCAGAGCCTAAGCACCTGAAGAATAGGCAGAATTCCTTTAAGCACAGAAACATGCCAGAAAGAAAGAAGACAAAAGGTGACCTCATTTCTCCTGATTACTGAGATGTGGGAAGAAAGGGTGATAACCTCATAAATTTTTTAAAAAGATCATTCCCAACTGAAGCGGCTTATGTTTAGAAAGTAAAAAAAACATATATTTTTTTAAAAAGTCTTTTAAAAGGTACATAATTAGAAACATGATCTTGACTGATCTCCAAAATTAGGCTGATATTTAGTATTGAGGCTTTGTATTGAATTCCCACAGAGTTTTTGGTATATAGTGTATTTCCGCGTCTCACACCATCTGTGACAAGCTGCAGTCCGCAGCTCTGAACCATCACTTTCAGACTCACTTGTCCATCCTTCTTTAGGGAGCCAGCAGGTCAAGGCCGGCTGGTATGAATGGCATCAGTAGCCACTCAAGGCGTCTATAGCCCCTTTGGAACTTCTCCAGGCCACTGAGATTGGTCTGTCATACCTCCTTATCCATTTTCTTGGTTGCTTGATCATTTTAAAATTTAATTTCTCAGTTTCCACTCTCTGCCTAGCCTTCTTGGGTAGGTCATTGACTATGTTCCTGGCCTCTGGCACGATCCTAAAATAATGCTCAATTGTCAACTAATATTCAACTATCCAAGCCAGAACATGGACTGGCCAGTGGGGATGTTTCCACGTGGTCACAGCAGGACATGTGGCAGCAGTTCCATTTACCATAAGCTTGAAGAGCACGGTCAGGCTGTACGACCTGAGCTACATTGCAGTGTATAGGACACTTGTCATTTACAGATGGCTCAGGTCTCAATTTTGGTCCTTAACTTTAGCCAGCAGCCATCACCCGCCTTTACCAATGCTATTACAGATGAGCTGAGCCACAGTTTTGAGTTTCCTGAGTGAAGCCTTTCCATGCATCACTGTAGCAGATGCTTCTGGTGCCCCGCCCATATTGCCTTGGTGCTGCTGCTATTTACTGCGAACACCTGTGACTCCCTGCCCCAGGACACGTTTTATGGTTGCAAGGCAAACCCAGTCTGAAATGCTGAAGAGTCAATGCACCCCAAAGTAGCCCTCAACCCACAACTATTGCAGACCTGGTGGAGAAGTGCCCCAGCTTCCTTAACCCTCAAGGGGACTGACTCTGAAACATATTTTACACGGTCGTCTAGAGTTTCCCAGTAGGACTGAACTCCAGTTGCCCACAGTGACAACTGGCTTGTTAATGCACCATTAACTGGCTTTCTTCCCTTGTTTCTCTCACTTATCCACCCTCCCAGTGATGCTTTCTGGGATCGCCTTCCAAGTAAACCCCTCACACCCAAATCCTTGTCTCAGGGTCTGTTTACAGAAGTACCCAAACTGAGAAATATATTCTTTTTAAGTTATAGGATGAAGCAGAGAAATTACCCCCAAAAAGTTAGCAAAAGAAAGAAGCAACGACAGAGGTCTATGTCTTCCATGGAATAAACCGTGGAGCTCCACGCTAGAGATGATTTATTATTCTAGACTTGTGCTGTCCAATATGGCAGCCCTTACCCACATGTGGCCATTGAGCACTCAGGATGTGGCTAGAGCAACTGAGGAAATAAATTTTAGATTTTATTTCATTTTAATTAGCTTACATTTAAACAGCCACACATGACTAGTGGCTACTGGACTGGGCACTACAGATCATGGAACACTGTCATCATTGCACAAAGTCCTACTGGGCAGCACTGGTGTGGAGCAAGCATAGGAAAACTTTTTCTGTGAAGGGCCAGATAGCATTTTAGGCGTTGTTAGTTATAGGATCTCTGATACACCTACTCAACTCTGCTCTTGTAGTGTGAAAGTAGCCACAGACAACATGTAAATGAATGAGCATGGCTGTGTCCTAATAAAACTTCATGGAGGGGCGCCTGGGTGGCTCAGTGGGTTAAAGCCTCTGCCTTTGGCTCAGGTCATGATCTCAGGGTCCTGGGATCGAGCCCCACATTGGGCTCTCTGCTCAGCGGGGAGCCTGCTTCCCCTGCTCTCTGCCTGCCTCTCTGCCTACTTGTGATCTCTCTCCTCTCTGTCAAATAAATAAATAAATCTTTAAAAAAAAAAAACTTTATGGACCAAAATTTGAATTTCATGCAGTTTTCACATGTCACGATATATATTATTCTTCCTTTGGTTTTTTTCCCCCCAACCGTTTGAATGTATAAAACCATTCTTAGTTAATGGCACTGTGCAAAGGGGTGGTGGGCCATTGTTTTCTGGCCCTTATTATTCTAGGTAACAGGATTGTTAACCATTACAGAGGGAATTATTATTAAGATGCCCCGATCACACGATGCAGATGTGACATTATTAACCAAAACATCAAAAAAGCCGATCACTCTGAATTAAATCAGCCTTTGAAGACAAAGCTCAGTTCAGATTGTGTATCATTGTCAACTGAAGTCAGCAAAGAGCAATTTTCTTCTAATGTTTCCAAGGTTCCTTCCATGGTGGTCACAGAGTCATCAGGGCTGTTCTTGAGAAAGCCGAGGCACTCCCCTTGCCCGTTTTGCTCCTCACAACAGCACTCTCCTCACACAGAGGAATGCGGCGGTGTTCTCTGACCTCTCAGTTCCCATTCATTTGCCTTGTCTGCTCTATTTCTTTCTCTACCTCCTGCCCTTGCCACAAAGATCAATACTTAGGCCTGGCAAAGATTCCCTCAAAGCTTTCAAATGGCTCCCAGCATGATAAAAGGTTACTTTTCAAAAACACAGTGTTCTCAGAATATGAGGCCATCAAAATAGCTAATTTAATCTTGAGGCACCAGGATTTAAAGAAATGTTATCTGTACGCCACAGACAATTCTTTATTTTTGAGACCTTGTTTTGGAGCCAGCTGAAAGTAAGCTGGGGAGGCAATGGGAGTGGGACCGGGAGTGTTTCCAGCTGGACAATTTAACACAACAGTTCTTCACTGCAACTCAGCAGAGGATTGGCCACATCAAGCTAAAGAATCAAAAATGAGGTACCTGGCAGGGATCAATAAAGCGGTAGGGGAGAACCGTTTCTGGAAAAGACCAAGCTATCTGCTCAGTCAGCTCTCAAGAGCTCCCAGAAGAAATGATGGGCACTGACATTTTGTCAGCTCTGCCAACAGAGCCCAGAAACCCAGCTGGTGCCTCTGATGTTAGCTCTTGCTGCAGAGTCAAAGGTCTTGAGGCAAGGAGAGCAGGCTTTTTTGCTTCCTTTCTAAAAAATGATGCATGGTGTTCTAGCAAAAAAAAAAAAAAAAAAAAAAAAAAGTAATATCTTCTTCAGCTGGGGTTTAAAACAGCCACTGAAAGCTCTTCGTAATCAATAATATAGATCTCATTATGGGGCCTGCATTAAAGAGGTAGGAGCTATGTTAACTTGACAACTTCCTTGTGGGAAGAACAAGCAGCGCGGCCGCGTGTGCCTGGGTCGCCGTCACCCCGAATGCACACCCCTCCAGCTGCCCAAGTGCGGAGCCCCTGGAGAGTGCCTGACCTGTCATGATGCTGCCGCTCACATCTCACAACCACCCTGTGCTGCTTTCGGAGGTGGAGAAACGGAGCCTCGGGGAGGCCTATTTGGCCCCGAGTCTCTCCGTGAACGGATGCAAGAGGCAGACTGCAATCCGAGTCTTGCTCCCGATTCCATGCCAGCCCCAGGCTGCTCTTCCACGCCGGGGGAGAGATTCTACCGTGGGCCGTGCTGCAGACCGGGCCTGACTTCGGTGCAGGCGCTGGTGAAGCCCCCGGGCAGACCCAGAGAGCCCGGCTTGCGGGCTCTGCAGCTCAAGCCTCAAAATGTTACAGAGTCCATAAACTAAGGACGTCGCTTCCTTTGAAGCCCTTACCGAGGCCAGATGCCCGGAGTCGCTGCTCTGTTAGGGCCAGCCATTGGGTTTACCCCGTCCGCGTGCAAATGAGATGCCCTAGTCCCAGACCAGCCACAGGTTCTCCCTCCTCTCCCTCCAATCTCTTATAAATCCCATCGATCCCTTCTTTGGCTCAGTCCACCAGCAGATTTCCTCACACGTAAGAAAATAATCTGCATGCAAAAGAATGAAATATCTCTGGGTTTTTCTTCAATATAAGTAAACCATGCCATAGGCAGTTGGACACTACATACTCTAGAAGTAGGTAATGTTAATTTTTTTTTACACTGAGCACGTATTTTTTTTAAAAATAGAACTTATTATTTTGAGATAATTGCAGATTCACATTGCAACAAATAATTATTTCTTATTTATTAAGAAATAATTATTTCTTATAATAAGAAGAAGAAATTCGCATTGCAAGAAATAACACAGAAATCCCATGTACCCTTTACCTAATTTCCTTGATGGTGCATCTTCCAAAACTGCAGTACAATTATGTTTACTTTTTAAAAAGAATTTTTTTTCTTTTTTCACATGGCAGTGATTTGGTGTAGCTGAACATTGTGGAAGGATTCCCTCCATCTTGTTAAGTAACACATCCATCACCTTACGTATTTATCTTTTTTCTTTCTTGGTGAGGACACTCAAGTTCTACTCTCTTGGCTCATTGCAGTTATAGGATACAGTGTTTTTTTTATGACAGTTACTGTGTCTCACATTAGATCCTCAGATTTTCTTATAGCTGAAACTTTGTATCCTTTGACCAACCTCTCCCTATTTCCCTCGTCCCCCAGCCCCTGGAAACCACTTTTCTATTCCGTTCTTATGAGTTTGACATTTTTTAGATTGCACATAGAAGTGCTGTCAAGCAGTATTTGTCTCTCTCTGCCTGACTTCATGTAGCCTGATACCCTTGAGGTCCATTCACGTTGTCATAAATGGCAGGATTTCCTTCTTTCTATATTAACTTTTATAGTAAATGAAAAACTGTTTCATTGTCAGGGCAGGAAAGAGACAAGGGGGCAGCTGGGGGTGAAAAGGTGGCGAGGATGGGACTGCTTCCTCCTGGAATGGAGAAGAAAACCCGGAAGTAAGGAGAGGTGAGAAAAGACAAAGACCGTGGGTCGGTCACTGTGCTCTGCCCACGGCTTCCTGCCACTGTGCACCGGGCACATGCTCTGCTCCAGGAGCAGGGAAGAGAGGGGTATTTTATTTTATTCCTATTGGGGAAAAGAGAGTCTTCCTGGTTGGGGCCCTGTAAAAGGATTTCTCCACTGGACAGAAACGTTAATGGTATCATATTTCCGTTGTGCTATCTTGGCCATCTCTCTTTTCTGGTCTTCCCTCCACATCCTAGCTGATGGGTGAGTTCATGTAACCATATCAAGCCCAGCTGGGCGACACGTGGCTGACCGACTTTATGCCACTGAGCTGCTTATTACTCTCAGTTATCTGAGAGTATCTATCTCAAAGAAAGAAAGAAAGAAAGAAAGAAAGAAAGAAAGGCCTACTTTCTGTGATTTCCTTTTCTCCTTCATCTTCATACAGAATATTTCATTAACTTCCTTTATCATTGTGATATAAGAGGAACCAAAGATAATGTAGCAGAAATTTCTATTTTAATTTTCGAAGAAGACATGCTTCTGTGTATCATTTGCTCATCTTTAGTCCTAAAGCAAGAAAACATTTTAAAAGACCATAATGGATAACTTTACTTTCAGATGCTGCTTGAAGTATTACTCATCTCTGATAGCATCTTCCTAGAGTTTATAAGGCATGTAAATATCCCCTCTTGGTATACAAATATGCTGAATAAATATTCCCTCTTATAGGAGGGTCACACTGGATAACAGTCAGTCAAGAAGTTTTATTCTGATCTATTTTTGTGGATTTATTCTACATATTCTACATTCATTTTAATGTGATAATTCCCCTGTGGTTGAAAATAGGATATGCTTGCTCTTCCTAGAATGGAGGGACACTAAAATAAATTTGACTTAAATAGATCCACCTGAAAAAATGCACTAAGCTATCCAGGGTTAGCACCATAAGAATGAGATTTTGAAACAAATCATACTACATACTTTTTTCTACTAAAACTCAATACAGATGACATAATAGAAGACATCAGGGCATTCCACCCCAGGATCTGGAAATATCACCCTTGCTCAATACTCACAAGTACAGGAACCCACCCCTCTCTCTTCACTCATCCCAGTTTGCCTTTCTCCAGTTCAGTCACATGGTCACCATAGTACTGGGGTGGTGGGAGGTACATTTCAATTTGGGTTAAGGGGATAGAGTGAAAGGACAAGACCCAGGGCAACTATCTTTATTTATAGTATCCTATGAATAACTCTGATGTGAATTCCCAGATTAAGGCTTTGAATCCACCTTTTTTTTAAAAAAAAAAAAACTATTATTATGTTCAATTAGTCAACAAATCCACTCTTCTTAACCATGGCCAGGAGCTTATAGACAAATTAAAGGGAAATAAGGAGAAAATAGTTGTATCAGTTAGGACTACATTGGACTGTATATAATAGTAACTTTTTATAATGTAAGAAAAATAGTAACTCTAGAAGTAGTAGAGCAAGATGCCCCCAGAGACATAGGTTTCTTTTATCTTTCCATTCTGCCATCCTTGGTCTGTGGCTGTCATCTTGAAGGTTGCAAGATGGCTGCTCCACCTGCAGATATCATGTCCCCATTCTAGGGAGGAAGAAGGTGAAGGGTGAAGGGAAAGGCACAGAGTTTGCCCCTTTCTATCAGGAGAGCAATAGCTTTTGGAGAAGCCTCATTCAGTTGACATCTGCTTACATTTCCCTGGACAAAACTGGGTCACATGGACACTAGTTGTAAAAGAGTCTAGGGAGGTATTTTTAATGGGACATATTATAGCCCTGAACAATAACAGACTCCCATCTGTAGAAAAGCACAGAGAATGGAATGACAGCCATCAGCATCTAGCAAAAAAGTTAAGACAGTATCTGTCCTATGTCTACAAATTAGGAGGGTCAAAAGAGAGACCTTGGACACATTCTCTACAACTCTGGGGAGACATGCAGAGCAGTATAATGCATAGTGTCTAGAACTAAGGCTTTAGACCATAGAACACGTGTATTTGAATCTTAGCTTGGATTGTTATCAACTGTGACCTTGAATAGATCATTTTGTTTCTGTTTTCTCTGGAGTACATTTCTCATGCCTACAGGAGAGGGCTATTTAAGGATCAAATGAAATCATGTTTTCACAATGCCTTTCTTCCATTCCCCTACATCACCAATCCCAGCACACAGACCCCAGCAGGCAAACTCTCATGCTTTCAAAGTGGAGAGCAAATTTATCAGCCCATAAACAAGAGACACTTTAGATAAAGCAAAGCAATTCACCTCTTAGTTTACATTTTCACGTCATGTGAAGTTAATTAAACAATGAGACATAACAAAATGGCAACAGCATCTATCCCGCGATGTGTGGTCTCTGTGTGTTTTGATGACATGAAGAAAATGTTCACCTGAGGGTGATAAACGTGCTGACCCCCAATGGGCTCAGATACTGTGAAGTTCAGAAATTTCCAGCAAATACTATAGACCTCAGTTTCTAACAAAACTGGGTCTAACAAATATGACATAATATAGTACCCAACTTAAGGCAACAATCCTGAGCAGCTTCTATGCAATTTTTGAGAATGAGGATGAATGGATTGACAGGAGAACACTGTCTAGGCAAACCAAACAATTAACATGAGCTTTGACATGGCCCCAAAGGCTTTGATCCTCAGCAATGTGTTCTGTACTCAAATACACATGAAAACTTACTTGCTTTTATTTATTTATTTGACAGAGAGAGATCACAAGTAGGCAGAGAGGCAGGCAGAGAGAGAAGGGGAAGCAGGCTCCCCGCTGAGCGGAGAGCCTGATGCGGGGCTCGATCCCAGGACCCTGAGATCATGACTTGAGCTGAAGGCAGAGGCTTTAACCCACTGAGCCACCCAGGTGACCCTAAAGTAATCTTTTTTTTTTTCCTAAAGTAATCTTTTAAAAAAGATTTTATTTATTCATCTGAGAGAGAGAGAGCCTGCACAAGCAGGGGGGAGGGGCAGAGGAAGTGGGAGAAGCACTCCCCTTAGCAGAGAGCCCCACGCAGGGCTCTCTCTCAGGACCCTGGGATTCTGACCTGAGCGGAAGGCAGATGCTTACCCGGCTGAGTCACCCAGGTGCCCCTCTAGTAAAGTAATCTTATTCTATATCACAGTTCAGGAGATAAACTTGCTATGCATTTTAAGGAACATTCACTGATGGTATTGTTGTTAAATGATTAAAATAGATTTATAATTTTGAATAGTCTTGACAAAGATTCCCATGGCTAAGGAATTGCATCTCTGGGCTGTGAACTCCATAATCCTTCCACAGTAAAGAACAATTATGCCAGAGCAGGTATCTGTGGTCACCCACAAGCTAAACACCGTTAAGCTGCTCTAATGCAAGTGTCATTAGAATGCGTGTTCTGTGTGTCTGTCACACCAATAAGTCATATTTTGTTCGAGGGTTGAATGGGTCATTTTGAATGTAGCCAGAGCAGGATCCAAATACTGCATCAAGGAGGAGTGATTGAAGAAAGTAGGGATGTTTCAACTAGGGAAGCAGAAACTAATGGGAAATATGATCACTGTCTTCAGAGAGTTAAATGGCTCTCAGACTTAAAAGAAACAGTTTTACTCTATATTGCTTCAAAGGTCAGAAGTAAGACCAATGAATACAAGTAGCCCAGGGAGGGCATTCAGTTCAGAGTAAGAAGAAACTGTTCCAACAAGGAAATGAGCAGCCTCACAAGAAATGAGTTCCTGTGTATTAAATATCCATCTCGAGGCATGGTGATCATCTGTCAGGGATATTGCATTAGGCGGGAGGAAAGAATAGATTAATCTAAACATCTCTTCCAGCCCTGAGTTGATTCTAACACTTGCAGTGCTTGGTAAGTCTGACTTTTCAAATTCAGAAAGAAAACATCTCTAAATCTAAATCTGAGCTAGAAGCCATAATGTTATGCCTTTGTTTTTTGTACATTTCAGGCTTCGATTATTTTAGAAGATTACTGTCAGGGTTATTGTATTCTAGTAGCACAAATAAGCTCTCTTACCGAAGTCACCAGAGCCCTTTGGGAAGGGCTACTCTGTTTTGATGAGTTTTTGCTAAGTGTTCCTCTTTATTTTTTTTTATTAATTTTATTTATTTATTTTTTTCAGTGTTACAAGATTTATTGTTTTGCAC
>JAQQSY010007732.1:0-10282 GCA_028646535.1 Procyon lotor | reverse complement strand
TCAGTGTTCCCCATCTGTAAAATGGGCATGATCGTACCTACTTGTAGGATTTCAGGGAGAACGCAGTGAATTAATGAATGCCAAGCTCCAAGAACAGTGCCCAGCATTTCAGAGGCTCACATCAATGGCCATTACTATCACTAGGTCATCTGTAAGATGGAGCGGAAGTTTCCTTATTAGAAGCAGCTGGATCCTGTGGCTGGCAGGTGTGCTCGGCTGTCCCCTCCCTGCTGGGAAGGATGCTCCTGCAGCCAGGTGAGCACAGGAGGGATCCTGGGACTTTGCTTAGCCAATGAAACAGGGGTGGCAGTGACGTGCGTCCCTTCTGGGCAGAAGCTGAGAGAGGCAGCGATTGCAGCAGATGCGACCTTGAGGTTGAGAAGGCCAAGGACACTGGAAGATCAAGTTCTCAGTAGACGCAGGGAAGAGACGGCATCATTCTCGTGGTTCACCATCTTTCTCTTGTCCCTTCTGCCACGAAACCAGCAATGTCCCCGAGAGAGGCCGGCCCCGCAGCCCAGGTTCCGGAGTGATCCTGCAGCACGAGCAAGAACTGAACCTTCGCTGTTGCAGCCGCTGAGATTCAGAGGTTGGTCATTACCGCAGCGTAACCCAGCCTGACCCAGCTGGTTCGGTCGGTTAAGTCAATAAGGTGGAAAGGAAAAAAGAAGAAGAAGAAGAAGAAGGTGGAAACGAGAAGCGATCCATATGTTACAACTCGTATATTCTTGAAATATAAACACGCCATAAAAGACCATTCCTTTCAGCGTCGTTCGGTTGATGGGACCTCCAGTTCGTCTCTCATGAGCCTGCCTCTGACCGTCTGAACTAGGATGGGAACTTGGAGAGCCTCCTGCATACAGACGATCTGCACACGGACTTCTTTAGAATTTTCTAGTTTTAAAAAATAGTCCACATTTGTCTCTCCCACATTCATTTGACAACTCTTTCAGCAGCTCAGACTTTCAGGACTTTCTAAAGCAGTCCACTTTCTTTCATGAAAGCCACTTCCCTTCCACGGTCACGTGTCACTGGTCTCCAGGCCGTGTAGTTATGAAATTCGTATGACAACTGGAATAAAGGGATATAAATGTGGATGCGGGACTCTGTTAGGGCAGCTTGGAAACTACTCCGACTGAGGGCTCCTCTTTCCCAGCCCGACGCTGGCCACCGTGAGACAGCGGTCCTCCGAGACTCAAAACTGTGCGTGTCGTCAAAGGACTTCCATAACCGCGGTCCCATCCGTCCATCACACGGAGGTCCCAGAGAAGGGACTGTTGCCATTTTCCAGCAGGCGAAACTGAGGCCGGGGGAAGTGACTTTTCAAGATAAGAGTGAGGACTGACATTTACTGGGTGTGAGGCTTCCATAATTCATAAGCCAAAAAATAAAAATAAAAAATCACCCATGTAATTGCAAATAACTCTGAGTATGAAAATGAGGCCAGCGATTGCAGCAGATGTGACCTTGAGGTCGAGAAGGCCAAGGACACCAGAAGATCAAGTTCTCAGTAGATGCAGGGACGAGACGGCATCAGTAGACACTATGGTTCATGCCCAGGAAGACCGGGAGGCACACAGCCGTCAGGGGCCCGCGTTGGGCTGGGCAGACGTTGGCGGCCCCACCCCGGAGAGCAGACTGCTTCCTGCAGATGTCTTGGTTCTGCTCCCCACAGTAGCTTCCAGAACACTGGCTTCCTGTGGCCTTTCACTCTACATTTTGGAAAATCCTTTTCTTTTTCCTGTTTTCTCCCGAGAAAGTCATCAGAGAATACTCCATTTCAGGGACCACACGTCTTCCTTAGCCTTCCTTCCTTCCAAGCTCCCTTCCTTCCTTTCTGCGTGTAGAACGAGGAGGCTCAGGGGTCAGTTCTAGTCCCAGAAAGGATAGGGCTTAGAACTCCTGTGGAAGTGTAACGCTCTCAGAAACGTCATGGGTGTTTCATCACTTTATTCCAAGAAGCGAGAACCGCACCACGATCCTTTTAGACGCACGCCCCTCTCTCTCGACTTAACCGTGAGCCAAAAAATAAAACTCTCCACTTTCTCAGGCGGAGCCCCCCTTTCTTCCCTTCTCCCCATTTCGCCCGCAGGCAGGATGTAGTACCTACTAACTTAAATGAGCCCACGATTTAACAAAGACCACGACAGCCGCACCCTTGATCTGGTCCCAGCCGTGACTTCTGATTGGCGTTTGTGTCTCAGGCCTTCTACCAGTTGGAGATGAGAAGCAACTCCGCCTTCCACCCCTCGAAGCCCCTGGTCTTCCTGGGCTCTCCATTCCTGCTCAGACCTGCTTACAGATTCGCCCGTTCGGGGCTCACCTCTTTCCTACGGTGGACGGCGGGACGTGGGGCAGACAGTCTGTTTCTCAGCCTGCAGCCCCACAAGCTCCTTCAGTAGGTCCTCCGCCTTCCCTGTTAGTCAGCTGGCAACGATTTCCCAACTGTTTCTCTGCAGCGTGAGGCACCTCTGGATCTCGCCCGCCTCCGGTGACGGCCGACGCCACAGACTCCAGTCCTATAGATAAAGCTCTGCATTCCTGGGGTGCTAATGCAATACTGGGGATCCTCCGTGGGTGGCGTTCTCCCCGCTGAAAGCCTCTGGTGCATGAGGGGAACGTGCTCGGGTTTTGTGTGTTACTCTGGCCAACGCAGGGGGGGGGTGGGGGGGGGGAAGAGAGATTCTGGCCCTGAGTATTCTGCGATGACATCACTGTAGCATCTACCAGAGCCAGAGGCTCATACACGGTATCTCCAACCATCGAAAAATCGATGTCCTCCTCCCCACCTTCCAGAAGGGAGACCTTGGCTCCGACCCCAGACCCTGGCTCAGGATCACATATGTTGTAAGCGATCAAGCGTGATTTAGAACAAAGGCTCACGTCTCCAGGCCCCGGCCCTTTTGGTAATTATCCGACTTCAACAACTAGCTTCCCTCCTGTGACCCTCAAATTTTCCCATCTGCAATCCTGGACGGTTACACTAGAAAATCCCCAAGGCCCCCTTTCTCTCGGGGATTCTTTTTCTCCAAAAGAGTAACAAAGCTCCTCTGCTGTTAGTACCTTCCCTTTCACAAGACCATTCATTGAGTCTGATTGCTGCAGCCCGAGCCTTCCACGAAATCAGAGATTGACAGCCCCGGGGGTGGGGGTGGGGAGCCCTCTTTACATAATGATTCCTACTATGATTTGATTATAAATCGCCCACGAGGAAAATGAGGCTACCTGGCAGGCTCTGATTAGGCAGTGGGTGTTGGGATGCGTGACCGTGACTCCACTGATGCTCTAGACTGATGGGGAGGCGGCCGCCGCTGGTTCCACGGGGCAAGTGCTCCTGCCTAAGAGGAGTGTTTGGGTGAATGGCTAAAGCCGGCTGATAAAACGCAGCAAATACAACTAACACATCAGGGCTAGTTCTCACAAGACACAAGACCGTGCTCTTGCTCGGCCACTGTGGACCGACATCCCCAAGGGAGCTTCGGTGATGCCCCCTGCACCTGCATCCCTGGGACAAGCTGGCGTGTGGACGCAGCAGACTCATCCTGGCTGAAATCCCTCCCGAGGCCAGAGCGGGGATAGGGACCAGCAGAAGCCTCATCCACTCCCCTATCTGGGCTCTCAGCAGCCTCTATTGACCCAGCCGTCCACACAACATTCCACATACTTTTGTTCAACCCCCCTCAGCACCTGTCCCTGGGCAGGCACTCCGGGGACCACGGAGGTGAAACCGGAGAACACAGGTTTGCCGGGAGCAGGGACGCCCAGGATATACATGAATATAGAGAGTAACAATGGGAACAGCGCCTGCAGAAAGTGCCTGGCACTGTGGACAGGCAAAGCGACCAAAACCCCAAGGAATCGAAGATGTTTCCCAGGAGGGATTGATGGGCTAGGGGATGTGGAAAGCAGCTTCCCGACAGTTGATAACTTGAATCCGCCCTTCAGATGGTTGGAGTCGGTAGCCCGGCTGGGAAGGTCTAGGCTTGCAGACGTCCCTGCCGGAGCTCACATGCATGCGGACCAGACGCCTGCCAAAGTTGCAGCCAGTCCTCATCACGCTCCCGCTGTCCTGCCTTCATACTTGAGTTCGTGGCTGTCATGCCAAGAGCATTGGGACCATCACACCAAGGTATGGTTCCAGGCTCTGCCGTTTTCTGGCCACGGGACCAAAGTGACTTAGCTCCCTGAGTCTCGGGGTCCTGATATGTAAAATAGGGTTGGTGATACCTGGTTTACAGAAATCTGGGAATTAAAATAGTTCTTGCTGGCCCCCCAGGAGGGGTTAAGTTCTCGTGGGGGCCTCCCGCGGCCTCCCGTGCCAGCTCTTGCTGGTGGAGTGAGAGTGCCCTTGAGGGCAGGTCAGTATCTGACTCATCTCTGAATCCTTGGAGCTTGGGACACTTCCTGGCAGCTCTCAGGCACCCAGAAAATGTTACTGTGGGAGACTGTATTCCTGTAGACTGTACTATCATTCGGCACTAGCTTCCCTGCCCCCTTTTTCCCACCCCTCACCCCAACTGTGTTGGGTTTGGCTGTGCAACTTGCTTTGGCAACTTAGTGAGTGCCACATCCCTGCCGAGGCGTCAGATGTCCTTGGTTCGACGTGGCCTCTTAGGATCCTGTCCCCCAACAGGCCACGAGCGTGCCTCAGATGGCTGCTGCTCTTTTCCTGGGTCTTCTAGTGAGAGCCGAGTAAAGCAGGCATTAACTCAACTCACAGCTTGGACTGTGAGCCCAGGCCCATCTGAATCCAGGCAAGCCCTGTAGAGCCCCATAGAGGCAGGCTTCCTGATGAATGTGAGAAGTAACTTGGTTAGCACTGAGATTTGGGGGTTGTTTGTTACGCAGCATAATCACGACAAAGCCCAACACATCGTATCAAGTTAACTTGGTACTAAGAGTGTGCCAGGTAGGGGCGCCTGGGTGGCTCAGTCATTAAGCATCTGCCTTCAGCTCAGGTCATGATCCCAGGGTCCTGGGATCGAGCCCCACATCGGGCTCCTTGCGCGGCAGGAAGCCTGCTTCTCCCGCTACCATTCCCTCTGCTTGTGTTCTCTCTCTCGCTGTGTTTCTTGCTGTCAAATAAATAAAATCTTTAAAAAAAAAAAAAAAAAGAGTGTGCCAGGTATTGTTCTAAGGGCTTTATACAGCGTATCCTATCAAATCTTTAGGGGATTCCATGGGGCAGTACTGGAATTATCCCCCCTCAACAAACAGGGGAACTCAGGCACGCGTCATCCCTAGGGTCGTATAGCTAGTAAGTGGGAGCACAGGAATTCCAAAGCAAGCACTCCAACTCCAGGGCTGAGTGGCATAACCCCTCTGCCATACTGCCTCCTATAGGAGTTGATGAATTAATAAATTAATCTGCGTGTGGGTCAGCCTAGGGCTTTGCCTTGAACCCCAGCCGTGCAGTTGTGACTTCTGCTGCCCTTCCTACATTATGCTGGTTAGACACCTCACCCCACGAGCCCCATTTGCCAACCCAGTGTCAGGGTCTTGCCTCCTGAGGACAGAGCTCCTGAACAACCCCGCTGGACCCTCAGGAAGAGAAGTTTATGCCTAGAATCTCAGATGCCATAATGGGAAACTCCAATGCCAGCTGCTGGACTGCTGGCTGCCCACCTTACCCTGAACTTCCAGAATGAGTCTCCAGACCTGCCCAGCTCTCATAGTACCAGGTTCACCTGTGAGCCATTCAGAGACTACATCAGGTTCTCCAGAGAAACAGAACCAGTATCATAAATACATATGAAAGGAGATTTGGGCACCTGGGTGGCTCAGTTGGTTGGGCAACTGCCTTCAGCTCAGGTCATGATCCTGGAGTCTCAGGATCGAGTCCCGCATCGGGCTCCCTGCTCAGCAGGGGGTCTGCTTCTCCCTCTGACCCTCTCCCTTCTCAGGCTCTCTCTCTCACAAATAAATAAATAAATTCTAAAAAAAAAAAAAAAAAAAGAAAGAAAAGAGATTTATTAGAAGGAATTGGTTCATGCAATTACAGAGGCTGAAGAGTCTTCAGATCTGTAGCCAGCAAGCTAAAGACAGGCATGAGACCCAATTAGCACACAACCTTCCATCTGATGGGAAGTATTTTAAAAAACTGAATTGGCAGTGAAATTGACCACTCCCGGAAAATACACATATCCTGACTTATCTGAGATCTGCTCACAAATTTCTTATTCATCAGCTAAATGATAAATCCAAATCACTAGTTTTTAATCCGATTCATAATGAACATTGAGAATGGAAATCATTAATAACAAAACTGACGATCACACAATTAGGTGGTAAATTGCCAAAAATCACACCCTTCTCCCCAAACAGAAAACACAGTGGCAGAAGATACCGACGAAGTTTGATATGGAGGAAAGACACTGATCGATAAAGTCATATCTTCACTGTGAAGTTTTTCAAGGAAATAATTGATTCCATAAAAACAAATTTACTATGATTAAGCCAAGAACATGGAAAGTAATGTTCTAAAGGGCTTCCTTGAACCAAAGAGAAAAATGATCTATGCATTTAATTTGTTTGGTACATTTTCCTCTAAAAAAATATTTGTTAGGGAAAAATGTGTTGATGTTGATAGACTTATGGTTAAAAGGTTTGTTTCCAGAGCCACAGAAGTATCTTCAGTGTCCAATGTTAGGGACAAAATGTCTGTTCACCTTTGCTCTTTTGCAAAGGCTCTTCTTTCTTCCCATGTTGCTTTTCCCCACCTGTTCTCCTGTTACAAGTCTTACAGGGCTGGTTTAGATGCAGCCTTAGCTACAAGATGCTTCCCGATGGCTCCATCTAGATGGGAACTCACCCTCTTTGAATTCCCTCTGTGCTTTTTCTCACTTTCAACCTGGATCACAGTCATTTGACTTCATCCCTCTGGGATCTTCTTCCCCCTGGGATCCACACAGCCTGTATTCTGCCCACCTGGGCAATCCTGGGGCCCAGCTCGCAACCCCAGCACCCAGGATCTAGTCAACAAATCACAGAGGAATGACCCGGGGTGGAAACAATCACTTGCACACCAATGTGAGCTTATGTCCATGTGCCCCCTTTCTCATGGAGGTCTGCTTCTTCTGTGGGCAATGAAATCATTGATCTTCTGTTAAAAGTTCCCTGAACCATGACAGCAGGTCGGGTAAATGTTGTTGGGGACTGAAGAGCCAGGTCAGAGTTTGGAGCTCTTGCCTCCGATGTGACCCATATTCCGCTGAGGTACCTGGTCAACCCCATTCACGTCACTCTTTGTTTCCTGCCTCCAGGTGAACCAGGCCAAGCTTGCTGGAGAAAGACATGGCCGTGGAGGGGTGGGAATGGTCTGGAGCCACTCCAGGTGACGAGGTCAAGGTCAGGAAACTGCTCTTAATAACCTCAAACTGTTGTTGATACAGTGTTCAAGAAAAGATAGGGATTGATTGATGTCTTTGGATGGATCTCCCAGAACTCGGGCCTGAGGGAGCATAAGCCATGTGGCCACGAGAGGCCGAGTATTTAGTGGGGGGAGTGGGCTCCGGAGCCTGACGGCCCAAATCTGAATCTCAGATCTGCCACACTCTCTGTGTGACCTTGGACCAGTCACTGGACTTTCCCTTCCTCAGCTTTGTCATCTGTAAAGTGACGGTGTTAACTTACCTACCTCCCGGCTCTTCCGTGCACAACAAAATGAGTTAATGTTGATAAAATGATGGGCGTGCAGCAAGCAGGCCATGAAGCACTGTTCTCACGACCCTCCACTCAGGGTGCTCTTCGGCACCCTGAGATCCTCCGTGGACATGGTGCATGAACATGCCCTGTACTCACACAGGGAAACACGACGTCGTTGTCTGAAGTGTCCAGATGGTTTTACCAAAGGGGGAAGGGCCTCCTTCTTCGGCTGTGGCAGCCCCTCTCCCTGCAGGAGGAGACCCAGGGCCTCTGAGCTTGTTTTCATGTCATTTTTAAAGTCCTATTTTCTTCTCTGACAACGGCTTCCTGCCACTTCAGTCTCTCTCTCATGGAACAAGACACACAAAGAGCAGGCCTTCCACATGCCCTTTTGCTCCCCTAGGAGCTACGGTTCATAGGTGCCAAATTATCATTCTCTACACTTCCTTCAATAGGAATGAATCAGGGTCCTAAAAATCCCTGAGCATCTGTGTTGAATCCACAAGCAACTCGGCAATGTTCCTTCTTAATGGGGAATATTGTACGAAAAGAATAAATCTCACCAGCTTAATTTTACATGGCAAAGACCATTGACCGTGAATTTTTTGCATCATGATTGCCTTTGGAAAAAGATTTCCAAGGACAGGGAGCACCCTTTGTCCCTCCCTCCCTGTCCCCTCACCCCCGATGAAAGGTACTCATGACTGAGAAAGGAGCCCTGATCCGGGGGCCTGGACAGCTGGGCTCTAGATTTTCATTCCTCCGACCTTGCTGGGCTTCTTGGACCAGTCCCTCAACTTCTCTAGGCCTAGTTTCTGCATGTGCACAATACAGGAGGTGGACAAAATGAGGTTCGGTGTCTCCAGCCAGCTTTCAAATTTGCTTAAAGCACATAGAACATTGCTAAAGAAGAGAAAGGATGGTGGCCATTTCTGTTCTGAAAACAACGTTCTCCATGTTTCCCTGGGCCCAGCATCGTGTTAATGTCCTACAAATGGGACGCAGGTGGCCCAAGCCCCAAACTGGGGAATGCCGAAGCAAAGTCTGATGGCTCCGCCCCCACTTGTGAGTGGGCATGCTCTTGCTTCCTCGGAGTCCTCCCCCAAGGTGGCCTGGAGCCCCAAGGGGTTCCTTCTGAGCTCAGGAACATTCTCTTCTTAGATCTCCCTGGGTCTCAGCCATTCCTCTCCTTACCAAGCTTGACATCTTGCTCTTTTTCTTCCCCTTCCAGGTGTGGCCAAGTCTGATTTGCTGTTGATCCATTTCATCCCTTTCTCAGATCTTGGCTCCTGAGCTCTCGGTTTCTAGAATGGGGCCCCCTAAGATGGAGCACAGGACTATTGCATGGACCCAGAGAGGGCTGCCCTGGGCTTTCCAGATACAATCACAAAGCTGATAGATTTCCAATTCTCACTGTCTGCAGTGCTTTCCAAGCTGCCTACATTATATGACATAACCCTGCCAATAAACTCCAAAGGAAGTCCGGTGACTATTCCCTCTTTAGTATGGAAACGCGCGCGCGCGCACACACACACACACACACACACACACACACACACACACAAATTGGCACTAACTTAATCTCTTTGACTTCCAGATCTCATAAACTAAGAAGTTAGTGAGTCAATATTTGAATGGGGGTGATGATCTTAAAATATGTCCACAAGGAATCAGAAGAAACCCCAGGGACTTAAAGTCTGTACATAGCTAGGAATAGACAGAGAGAGCTTATGTGTACGTGCATATATGCATAGGAGAATATATGTGCATATACATACGCATATCTATTTCCCAGCTCTGTCCTCTGAGGGGGCTGAGAAACCAATTGCCTGAGTAGCAATAAAACCCCAGCACCCAGATCTTGATTTCTAACTACCACTCTCTGCTAAAAGGAGCTGAGTCCTTAAAAAAATGGGTGATTCCAGGGCTCAGGTAGGAAATATACAAGACCAGTCTGCAGTATCTTGGGCCAAAAAATAGCAAACTGCCCTTTGTAAATTCAGTGAGGCACGGATCTTAAGGATGTACCTACTATTCACCTGTTGTCACATGTCCCTTCCCTGCCATGTGGCGGAGAGGGCACAAGAAGGCACCTTCAGATTTAGCATGGGCGTCTCTGGCTGGGTGACCTTGGATGAGTCTCTGGACACCACGCTCCCCGTCCCCGGTCAGCTTGTCTCATGTCGGCCAAGCGCAGGCTGGAAGGACCTCGCCGGGTCTTCCTGGGGCTCTGGGGGGAACATGGAGCCCTCTGCTAGTTATAAAAGTGCGTCCAGGTGTGTTGTAGGATGATAACCCTCCCTGTGGGGCTCTCAGCCCTGCAGGCCTTTGCTCAGCCCCAAATGTGAGAACCACCACCCTGGACTTGCTGCGTAAACACCTAGTTACTCACTCAGTTGTAGCATGTGAGACTGGTGTGTGTGTGTGTGTGTGTGTGTGTGTGTGTGTGTGTGTGTGTGTGATGGGGACACACAGTGACTGAGTACCCCCACCATATACCGGACACTCTTCTAGGCCAAGAAGACAGTGAGGCCAAGAGAGAATGACTCTCAGCTCCTGTGGTCTCGGTTTCTAGGATGATGTGCTTCTACCCAAGCGAGGGACCTGGTCAAGATTGATTTAAACTGCATCAAGCCAC
>JAQQSY010007731.1:0-10282 GCA_028646535.1 Procyon lotor | reverse complement strand
TGTGTGCCCACCCCGGGGAGGCTCCAGCTTCCTCTGGAACCCAGCTGAGCTCCCCTGCTGTTGTAGGCTTGTCTGATTATTTAAAGGTTTTTAAATTATTTTGTGTTTTCATGATGTATTTTACCAAGCGAGCCTAGTGGTCACGTTGAGGACCCTGCGGCGTGCCCTGTGGGCCTCTGGTGGGCTTCTGCTTCCTTACTGTCCTCTGCGGTCTACACTGGAGGGAACACTGGGAGCACAGACCCCCTCAGAAAGACTCTGCTCATCCGGGGGAGAAAACCGTCAGTGGGATGCTCAGGCTTTAATATTCGTAGGACTACATAGGTGAAGGCGGTCACTATCTCCCCGCTTCTGTGCGGCGGTGTAGACGGTGCCCCCAGAGGCCCCAAGCAGCCAGACGTCCTTCTGCGCCAGCCGGCTCCTGGACGCGGGGTCCACTCGCGCGGGCGCTCACAAATACACCTGACGGTCCCCTGACATCAGGACCTCAAAGAAAAGAAATCAACTTCTGTTTTAAAAAAAATCGTACAGTAAATACAAAGCTACACTTAGCTTTTTCTTCTCTGTCCACAAACATGCTCGGGAAGCCGACTGTCCCGCCGTGGCACGCGAGGCCGCACGGACAGCCTTCCCCCTTCCCACTCGCTGTGTGTTTGTGCCTTTTCTCAGCTTGATCCTCTCCCAGAGAAGGTCTTGCAGCAGAGACCCAACGCGAACGCGGTCCGGTCCATGGAGAAAGTCATTGAAATCCACAGTGAGTCGCCTGGGCCGCCCGGGGCGTGGGATGACCCAGGTCACGGAGACGGTTGTATAGGTGGGTCTGCCCCGTGCCCCCCGCCAGCCTCCCCGCTCGGAAGGCCCGGGTGCGAGCCAACAGGGGACGGCCGGTCCCCCTGCCCCTGCCCCTCACGCTGAGCACCCCCCGGCCCCCACCCCGTCCCAGGCGCCCCCCCCCGGGGAGGACTGACTACGCCCGCTGCCTCTCCCAGTGCCCAGTCTGTGCACTGCGAGCCTGGGGGGGCCCGTAACGCTGCTCCCGCCCCCCCAGGCCAGTACTGGCGCTCCCTGCCACGCCTCTGCTCCACGGTGGGCCACTCCCTGGTCGAGGCCCAGAAGTGCGAGAACGAGGAAGCCGAGACCGTCACCGCCATGGCCTCGCTGTCCGTGGGCGTGAAGCCCGCCGAGAAGAGGTGAGCATCTGGGCCCCGGCAGCGGGGCTGCCCTCCGCCCATGGCCCGGGCCTCTGCTGTCCTGGGGAAGGCACGTGGCCTCTTCACGTGGCCCTGCCTCGGGCCGGCCAGCCCAGCAAGCAGCGGAGGGGCGGAGGGCAGGACTCCCGGCCCCAGAGGCCGCCGTGGTCACGGCCACCTCTTCCCAGCGGGGAAGGCCCGCAGACACCCTTGGGGAGCCTTCCCTCGGGGGGCGGGGAGCGGGCAGGGGTGCGGGGAGCGGGCGGCCCCCCGGCGGCGCGGCCCTCACCCCGCGGGCTCTCTGTCTCTGTTGTGCCGGGCGCTGCCGCAGACCCGACGAGGAGCCCATGGAAGAGGAGCCGCCCTTGTAGCCTCCCGCGGAGCCGCGGGCCTCTTGCTTGTCTGTCCCCGTTTGGAAGTTCCGCCGAGAAAGCTGTTTCTGTGCGGCCTGCCCGCGCCCCCTGCCCGCCTGGAGCAGTGGCGGGAGGCCCCCGGGGGCTCCCCGGCCGGCGGCCCTGCGCGGCCCCGGGACCCCTGTGACGCCGGGCTCTCGGCACCCCCGACGGAGGCCGCGGAGGGAGGAAGCCTGTGGCGGCTCGCGGCAGAGCTGCCCACTTCGTGGCCGCGAGGGAAGGGAAACGAAAATCAAAGCTCTAGTAACACAAAACAGACTGGATGAAAACTGGTGCTTACATTGATGACGACCCACAATTCCACAGTCTCCGTGTAAACCACTCGACGCATCTTGTAGCTTCTTTTTTTGTTCGAGGGAACGTTTTCTCGGGCTCTGGCGCGTCCGGGAGCCGCAGGGGCGCGCAGGGGGGTCTGCGACGGGGTGGTGGGGGGGACCGAGCGGGCGCGCGTGCCAGGGCCACGCCGGACGCACGCAGACGCGGGACCCGGCTCGGGGGGCTCCGGGCCGTCGGAAGATGCGAGTTTGTGCCTTTTTTTTATTGCTCTGATGGATTTTTGTGGCTGGGTTTTCTGACGTCTGAGGAACAATGCCTTAAGAAAAAATAAACAGCAGGAATTGGGGGCAGCCTCCCGGCTGTGCGCTGGCCGGGGCGGGGAGCTGCGGGCCGCCGGCTGCGGGCCGGCTTGCTTTCGCGCTGTTTGAGAGAGAAAGGGAGGTCGTTCCAGCAAAGTGGCAAATACTGTTGGGGGTTTTGAAGTCCAACAAATTTTAACTGAATCCAAAGTGTTCTCTTCTCATACATCATTTAACAAACAATTGAGCATCTCCATTTGGTTGTGAAGCATGTCCTAGGCACACTTCCAGTGTTATGATCGGAATGCTTTTTATGAAAAGCAAGTAGCATGAAGTATTGCTTAAATTTTAGGTATAAATAAATATATATATGTATAATATATATTCCGATGTATTCCGAGCTAAGAAACTTGATTCTTATGAAATCTTGATAAAATATTTATAATGCATTTATAGAAAAAGTATATATATATAATAAATGCAGATCGTAAAGGTCCCTGGCGAATGAATGACTTGTGAATTGGACATCAAGGTGCTTACAGAAAGGGATCTCGTTTGAAACTCATATTTTTGAACTCCAGATCGGACAGCTTTCAAATCGCCAACATGTTCGCCACTGGGCAACCAGCCGGCCGGTGTGTGCTCCCCCTTCGCACAGGACCCCTCCCGCTCCGAGACCCCGTGCACATATGCACCTAATGAGTTTTTATAGCAAAGAATATAAATTTACTGTTGATTTTTGTATGAATTTTTCACAAAGAGATCCTGAATAAGCATTGTTGTGTGAATTTTACATTTTTTCTCACCATTTAGCAGTTTCCTGAATGGTAACAATGTCTAAACTTTCTTTCTAAACCCTTGCTTGTACATTTTTTTTTTTTACTTTTAAAGGGTTTTTTTTTCCTTTTTATTATTTTCATCTTTGTTTATTTTTGTACAGCGAGCAGTGTTGTGCGGCAGCCGTTTTCAGAAAGTGGGCTCGAGGGAGTCGGGGGACGTGCGGTCTCCGCGGTGGTGCCAGCGGGCGTGCAGACCGGGGGCCCCTCTGCCCTCCACACTGGTCGTGTTACAAGGGGTGCTGTGTCCCCCTCCCCCGTCGCGCTGTGGGCGGGGCCGTCAGCACTCGTGAAACTCCTTTTTCAACTTCTCTGACCGCGTTGTCGGACAGCATTTTGAATTCAGTTTTCCAAAGACCTTTTCGAGCATGTCAGCAATGCATGGGGCCCGCTCAGGGCCCACACCTGTGGGGGGCTGTCCCCGCCGCAGCCGCATGGCCGGGGTCCTGGCCAGGAGCAGCAGGCCCCGGGTTTTGGAGCCCGTGGCTGCGGGGAGTCGAGGGGCCCCTGCTGCCTGGCGAGCTTGCAGGGACAGCACGGAGTCCCGAAGGGACCGCCCGTCTCCGCGCTTTCTCTTGTTGACAGTAGCTGACCGTCACTCTTTACTGGTAACTTAGTTTCCAGCACTTGAAGCCACCAGTTTCATTCCAAAGCCTGTTGGGCGTGCGGGCACCGCGCTCCCGAGGGGGCGCACCCCGGGCCTCATCTCTGGTCGCTGTCCCACGGTAGCTTCTGGCGGAGACGCTCACGCAGCCAGACTTCCGGCCACACGAGTCCAAGTGCTCGGACCGGCTTGGTGGTCGGGACGCTGCTGGTCGGGCCCAGACGGCGTCCCAGGGCGGGCCGAGGGGGCTGGGGGCCCGCGTGGCGCTCTCCCCCTGTGGGAGCCGCTCGGCCCGCGGGACCCCTGCCGCCTGCCGGCCGTGGCTCTTGGGGACAAAGAGGTCGTGTCACGCTTCTTACGGTCGGCGGGGGGCTCGCCCCGGGTCTCCGTCGGGGAGACGCCCGCCGCGTAGCCGGCCCGCTCCAGCGCCACAGACAGACGTGCTTCAAGCAGTACCGTGTAGCCTTTTCTTTTCTTTGAAGACACGCTCAGCCCCTCCCGCCGCGGCCAGAGGGCGCGGGGCCTGCCGCAGGCTCCGCGGGACCGCGCGTGGGGGGGCTCCCACCCCCTCCCGGCCTTGCGCCTTTAGCCTTTTTCTTCCTTTGCAAAGGCCTTGGGGGGACCGGCCAGGGCTCAGCGAGCGAGCGAGCACTTTATGTCCCTTCGCGGGAAGCCCCACGACGCCACCGGGACGCGCGGTGCCCGCCCTTTGGGCTGCAGCCGCGCCCGACGCGCCCGAGCCCCACCAGCAGGCAGCCGCCAGCCCCTCGGCTCCCAAGGGCCACTTGTCAGAGGGTTTCAGTTTTCCTCCCCTTCTTTGAAGAGTCGTTTCCAGAGGAAGGGCCATCGGGCGTCGCGAGCGCGGCGTCCGCCGGTCTCACTTTGGATCAGACCGTTCGCTCCCCCTCCACTGGCCACAGCCACGTGCGCATTCCATTGTTTTTGTAGACTTTTGGGCCCACGTGTTTTACGGGCATTGATACATATATAAATATATATATAAACATATATGAATCTATTTTTTTAAGTTCCTACAGCTGGAGGTTGCATGGACTGTATGACCGGCATGTCTTTATATTGTACAGATTTTGCCAAACTCGGCAGCTTTGGGGAAGAAGAAAAAAAAAATGCCTTTTTTGTTCCCCTCTCACGACATTTGCAGATACGAAAGATGGAAATTTTTCTGTAAAACCACACGAAACCTTGAAGGAGAGTCGGGGCGGGTGGGGGGGGGAACGTTTGCGTCTTATTGAACTTATTCTTAAGAAATTGTACTTTTTATTGTAAGAAAACTAAAAAGGACTCCTTACACCTTTGTCATATTAAGAAGAAAAGTTTATCTAGCACTTGTGACATACCAATAATAGAGTTTATTGTATTTATGTGGAAACAGTGTTGTAGGGAAACGACACGGAATTCCGAGGGAACGGCCCGTCTCTCTTCAGCCAACTTGGAGGCGTTTGTTGTTTTGTTTGCTCCCTTTGATCTTGCACAGGGCCCGGCGACCCCCACCCCGACGCACGGCCGACCGGGCCGCGGCCCCGAAGCGCCCCTTTCCGCGCAGCTGTGTTGACTTTCTCGCTCCTTCCCCGGGGCGCGTGGCTACGATTTCACGTTCAGCGGCGCGGCCGGGCCCTGGGTGGAGCGCGGCGGCGTGAAGAGTCTCCAAGTGGAAGAGGAAGAAATCGGACGGCTCCTGTTCGTTTGGGTCTTCGGTGTGTGCGCTCCCTCGCGGGGCGCGTTTCCCGGTTCGGAGACCTTCATGCGACGTATATGAGGGGCCGACCCCGCTCACCCAGGAGCTTGTCACAGACGGGCCGCGACGCCGTGCGCCCCGGGAGCCTCCTGTTTCTCCTGTAATGTAATCCGTTTTCTCGGACCGTCTGGACCTTCCGGCGGCTCTTTCTTTTGCTCAGTGGAGTTGGAGATTTTGTTCTCGGTTTTCTCACCCTCGTTCTGTTCTGTGTGGGCGGGGTTTCCCCGACGACGGCGTCCCCTCCGATGGCCGACTCCATTCCACGGGCCCCGGAGTCCAGAGTTTGTACCTCATCAGACAGCTTGTTGCTCTTGTGGTGTAAATAAAACAGCATCTCTGGTTTCTGCCGTGTGCGGGCGTCCTCACTGCCTCACGCCGGCCCCGGGGCCCCCCTGTCGCGGGGCGGGAATCGCTGGAACCCACGTATGAGGCCCGTTGGGCCCAGACGCGCGGAGCACCCGGTGCCCTCTGCCCGCCCCCGCGGCTCCCGTGCTGTCCTTGCACCGTCTGCTTCCCCAAGATACTCGCAGCCTCCCCCGAGGGCCGAGTCTGCGAACCCCAGCCCAGCCCCAGCGGCACGCTGCCACCCCAAGTGACTGCCCCCAGCCAAGGCCACACCCCTTCCGGGCCCCCAGGTGCAGGGATGGATCAGAAGGCACGGGGGTGGGGGCGGCCCGGGACCATTCTCTCCCCGCCCACCCTGTGGGCCCGGCCGGCCCCTTCATGAACACAGTGCACAGCGACCTGGGTGCCTCACAGTCACCAGCCCGCGTGCTGGGCACAGGAACCCGGTGCAGCTCCGCGGGAGGCCTCCGGCTCAGGGTCACGCTGTCAGCAGGGCTCGCGTGGGGGACCCCCTTCCAGGCACCCTCCCCCGGTGGTGGGCAGGTCCCCCTCGCCCCAGCCCCCAGAGCAGGGGAGGCAGGGAGAGTGCACCCCGAGGACAGCCCCCGGGCCTCTGATCGCCTGCCCTCCGTGGGGAGCCGCCGTCCCCCAGAAGCCAGTCGGGAGGCCAGTCTGCACCCAGGGAGCGAGGGTGGCCACGGCGACCACACCACACCCACACTGGGTGAGACCAGCCGCCTGGCCAGGCCAGGCCAGGATCATGGGATTTCTCGCAAATCCTGGCAGCTTGGCCTTCAGAACGGGCCGTAGTTCACCCACCTCACTCAGGCCTGATCCCCTACTCCTCCCGCCCCGGGGTCTCCCCAGCTCGGGAGCCGGGGCTGGATGCTGGGCAGGTGCCCCACCAGGGTCAGGCCTCTCCTGCTGGCTTGCCGGCCTCGCCTACTGGAACGCAGGCTTTGAGCCTGAGAGGGTCCCTCCTGTCCCCCCAGAGATTAAGGCACACCAGCAGCCCCACAAACGGGTGGAGCGAAGGATTCATTCTGGGGCTCGGTCTTCTCGGCCCATCCCCCTGTTGGCTGGCAGAGTTGGGAAGCAGAGCCTTAGGATAGGTGTTGGAGCCAATCCCTCATCCATTGCCAGTTTCAAGGACCTTCCCGCCCTGCGATTCTTCCCTCCCTTGTTCATGGAAAAAGTCGAACATGAGAGATGCAGAGAACAGCCCCGAGACCCCTGGGGACCCTGCGCCGGCTTCGGCGGCTCCGAGCCCGGCCCCCAAGCGTGCTGGGCCTGCGCCCCTCCCCGCGGGCAGACTGGCCCCCGGCACGCCCCAGCCGGCACACCCTCCATCTGTACGTATGTCAGTGGACGTCCCTCGGAGATGCGGGCTTTTCCCTTGAACTTGACCTAACACGGTATCTTACTTTAAAACCTGGCGGTTCCTTGACTTCGGATGCCAGCCAGCACTGAGACCGTCCTGATCTGTGTCTACACTCGGTTGAGTTTCATCAGGATTCCAACCAGGAACCACGTAGCACCAGCCGGGCCTGTGCCCCACATCTCTGCCCTGGGGGCCCGGCTCCTGCCTTATTCCCCTTGCGACGCGTCCCCAGAAGACACACCAGCCTGCTGGTGGCCCCCCGAGGCTCCTGCCCGAGCCGGCGGGGCGTGGGCTCCGGCCTCGGGAGGCCCGTCGGAGGCAGGCGCCCACGGGGCCGCTGTTTCGGGCAGGCCTGGGGGCGGTGAGGCTCCTTAGGGTGTGTGCAGCGGCGGGTAAGCAAGCGTCACGAAGCTTCTGGGCCCAACGCTGTTTACAAGAAGCAAACACAGGTGCAGCTAGAGAGGAAAGGGCCTCTCATCCGGCTTCCAGGTACGAAATCTTCCCACCGAGAATTAAGAGAGTGGTAGTGTTAAATGGTCCAAATAAATATGACGAAGTTTCATTTTAAAATGCCTTCCACGTTCCTCTTCAAGATAGAGCCTCGGCAGACTGCACCGCCCAGCGGGCTCCCACGCGGGAGGGGCGACATCGGTCGCTCGGCAGGCTGGGCAGGGTCGGGTCCGGGGCACCGGGCGGGAGCGCTGGGCGGGTTCTAACCCGCACGCGGGTCAGGGTCTGTGCACAGAAACCGAAACGGGGGCAGCACTCCCAGCCCCCACCCCCTCCAAGTCCTCGGATACCAGTGCGTGGAGACGGAAGCTGGGATTTCCCGCTACATTGTGTCGTAAGTGGAAGACTCGGCGTCTTTCTATCTGAGTCCCTGAAGCCCAGAGAGTGTTGCGGGGGGCGTGGACCCAGTCGCTCGGCGTTGAGCTTCAGGTGCGGCTTTGGGGTGTCGCATGTCCCTGACGCATTCTCCCTACCGGCCCAGATCCAGTCCGTCTCTGAAGGCGGCCGAGTCCCTAACCGACCGTGGGGACTGAGGCTGCCATAGCGTCGAAGCTCCTGACCAAGGCCCTGGGGAGATTAAGCAACCGATGGTCACGGCCCCCGACCTGCACGGCCAAGTGTGCGGCGGGCTAGCCGGGATCCACCGGACCCCCCACAAACGTCCGCAGGGCCTGAGGCCACCACTCAGAGGGGCCGCACGTGTGTCTAAGTCCTCAGCGTAAACGGGGTTCACGGGCGTTAAATATGTTCTACCCCGACCTCCGCACACACAGCGCGAGACATAACCTTAAAGACCAGAGAGGACTAGACCCACTGGACCAAAGTCTCCCAGAAGTCCTGCTCCCCCCCCTCCGTCTGGGACCATCCCTCACCGCTCCTGGGGCCTTCTAGAACCTTCCAGAGCCTTCTCAAGCGCCTGACCCAGGGACTCTTACCAGACTCCACACACATGTTTTCTGCTTAAACTTCTGGCCGCACCGTGGGCACAGCCGGCGGCCGGGGGGCTGGAGGTGGGGTCCATGCTGCGGGTAGGCTGGGCCCAGTGGGGCGTGCAGGTCCTGTTCCTATAGAAGACAAAGTAGTTACGAAGAGACCGAGTGTCGCCACCACAGAAGCCAGACCCGGGGGGACCTCGAGGCACTGGGGCCTTTCCGGGAGCTCCGTAGCTCAACCTGCAAGACAGAGGTGTTCTTGGAACGGTGTAAGGTGCCACCCCGCTCTGGACGGGGACGGCTGACTGCGGACCAGGGGCTCTGTCCCTTCCAGGAGTCCCTTGGGTGTGCGCTGTCCCCGGGAGATGTGGCCCCTGTGGCACTGGGAGCCAGCCAAGTGCTCAGCCGTGTCAGAAAGGAGGTCCCCGAGAGTGTCACACACCAGGTCCGCTGGCCCAGAGCCGAATCATTGCAGAAACACACAAAGACACCGAGAGACGGCAGACCCGCGTCTAGAGCACGTCTCGGAAACGGAGGAAAAATGGGCTGCAGGACGGGAGTGGCTGAGTCTTTCCTGCGCTCAGGGCGAGGAGCCACGGGCGAGGGGTCCCCATCCTCATCCTCGTCCTCGGGACCCTCCGAGCCCGTGCCCGGGACCCTCTCACCAGCCCGGGGAGGCTGTGGCGGCCCGTTAGAAAGACGAGGGGGAGCTCAGAATGCGCAGACGGGCCGTTCTTCCTCCGAAGCTCACCCTAAGCTGAGTTTGGCAGGAAGAAGGCCTTCTGGGGGCTCCAGGGACTGTTGGCCGCGAGCACGCGCATGCACGCCACGTGTGCGATCAGGACTGCTCCCGCGAGGCCGGGCACCGTGGGGCGGCCTGGCCGTGGGCTGGAGCCCGGGCTCCGTCAGCCCCCCACCCCCGAGGGCATCAGCCGACCGCTCGCCCGGACGGCCCGGGGAACGTGCCCCACGGCGAGTCTCTGCCCGTGAGACGTGTGCCTGCAGAAGATGTCCCACGCGCCTGCAGACCCGGACTCCGTGGGCCGTGGGCTCCCGGGCGGGCGACCCTGGAGGTGAGCCGTCCCCCCACCCCATCCGTCCTGCACACACAACCACCCAGACGGCCTCCCTGAAAGGTTTGCAGTCCGGATTTAAGCAGGAAATGATGGCAGCAACTGATTGTGACAGGACCCCCGAGGCCGGGGCGACACGGGGCCCCAGGCGGTGATGAGGACCCCCCCTACCCCGGGCAGCTCCGCTAAAGCCCGGCGACCAGCGGCGCAGGGACCTCAGTTCAGGGCTGCTCGAAGGCCGGCCTGCCTGTTGATCAGGGGCGTCTGGGCCCCAGACGGTGCTCTGACTCCCAGACCGCAGCGACTGCAGCAGGACGAGCCCCGCTAGCAGGACTTCCGGGGGTGTCTGGACCAGGGCTCATCTGCTCGGCCGGGCCATCCCCGGGGCGGGCCGTCCTGCCCACCCAGAGTGCGGGGCCACCTGCCCGGGCTGCGGGTGCGGGGGCCCCCTCCAAACTGCCCGGGCTCACACACACCCTGCCCGCCCACGGGGAAGGGAGGCTGCACGAGGGCTCTGTCTTGTGCCCCCGACCCCCAGCCGGCCGAAGCCGTTCCCCTGGGACCCATGGCCCCGGGCACAGCCTCCCAGCTCCTGTTCCGAACAAGACGCCTCTCAACTGCGGCCTCTGGCGACGGGGGTCCCCCAGCCCCTCCTGGTCCATTTCAC
>JAQQSY010007730.1:0-10283 GCA_028646535.1 Procyon lotor | reverse complement strand
AAGAAAGGTAGGGAAAATTAACTTCCTTCCAGAGAAAATAACATGACTTGGTTAGGTATATCTCTCTCTCTCTTTTCTGTCTACCTATCCACTCTGTATCTACCTATCTACTACTTACCTGTCTAAAGTCTCTTGTGCCTGTCTACCTATGTAAACAATATGACTGTGCACTGAAGGCAAGAAGAAAGAGAAAAAGCTTAAAGACTGGAAAACAAGTAGAAAAATTGTCCCTAATTTTGGACACAATTGTTTTTGTGGAAAGTTCTGCAAAATCTGTAAAACCACTACTAAAGCTTATATACAAATTAGCATAGTTAAATAATAGAAAGTGATTCAACAATCAATTGTAATTCTATATACTAGCCAAATAATGAGAAAAATAGAAATTAAAAAAAAAAAAAGCCACTTGAAAACACCTAAAATAAAGTTTAGGAAGAAACTACAACACATTGCATGTCCACTACACCAGAAACAACGAAACTGTTGAGAGAAATTAATGAAGACCAAATAAATGAAGTGCTCTACATGTTTAGGAATAGGAAGATTTGATATTGTAAAGATGTCAGTTCTCAAGAAATCAGTTTATAGATTCAGTGCAATTTTTTTCCATTGTGGCTTTATTGAAATATAATGCACATACAGTAAAATCCCTCTTTTGGTATACAGTTCTGTGGTTCTTAACGTTGCGGAGAAATAATCAAGACTGCCGAGAAACTGAGTGACACTCAGAGCAGTATAACTCGGGTTTATTTTTCTGATGGCAGACCCAGATGAGCTTGCACTGGAAATTCTGGGCCCGGGGCAGCAGGGTTATAGATGTTTTTATAAGGAGTGCAGGGGGTGAGGTCCCAAGGGCTATGCTGACTGCTGGTAGATAGGTTTAAACTGGGGGGATAGGGAGCCACTTCAGGAAGGAATGGTAGGGCAGGGAGCATGTGGCGGGAATCCTGTTTACAGAAGCAGAGAGGGCTGGTTATCTCTTGCACCCAGTGGGACTTCTGATTAACTGCTCCTCTACTGATTGAGCTAGTAACTGTCTACTAGGGCCTGAGGGCCTGTGCCTGCTCTGGGTAATTTTCCTCTTCATTACTATAGTGTTAGTGTTGGCAACTATCCACACGAGGTAATTTTAGAAAATCTTTACCGGGAAAGGAAAACTTACACCAAATAGCAGCCATATCATAGGCTCTGGCAACATATAATCTACTCTCTGTCTCTATGGATTTGCCTCTTCTGGACATTTCACATAAGTGCAGTCATAAAATATGTGGTACTTTATAAATGCCTTCTTTCAATTTGCAAAATATTTAAAGGTACACACATGTTATAGTATGTGTTAAGTGCTCCATTCTTTTTCATTGCTAAATATCCAACTGTATGGGTATACCACATTTTGTTTTTCCATTTATCAGGTGGTGGATATTTAGGTGTTTCTTGTTTTTTAGCTATAAAGAATAATGGTGCTGTGAACATTTATGTATCTTTTTTTGGAAATGTATGTTCATTTCAAAATATATCTAGAGTTTGGGATTGCTGGGTTATATGGAAACTACGTTTAACATTTTGAGGAACTACTGGTCTATTTTCCATTGTGGCTGTACCATTTAACATTCCACCCAGGAGGGAATGAAGTTTCAAATTTTCCACCTCCTCATGAACACATTATTACTGTTCTTTTTATTTTAGCATCGTAACACATGTGAAATAGTATTTTGTTGTGGTTAAAATTTGCATTTCCCTAGTTACTTATGATGTTCAGAATATTTTCATGTACTTACTGGCCATATATACCCTCTTTAGAGAAATGTCTATTAAAATCCTTTTTTGGGTCCTTTTTTGCAGGTGGCTCAGTTGGTTAAGCATCTGCCTTCAGCTTAGGTCATGAGATCAAGCCCTGAGTTGGGCTCCCTGCTGATCAGGGAGCCTGCTTTTTCCTCTCCCCCTCCCCCAGCTCGTGCTCTCTCTATCTCTCTCAAATAAATAAAAAAAACTAAAATAAATAAATAAATAAAATAAAGTCCTTTTCAATATTTTAAGTTGGTTATTTTATTGTTGAATTGTGAAGGTTTTATATACTCTGGATATGTCTCATGTAAGGTATATAGTTCGTAAATGTTTTCTATTATCATTTTTTTTTATTTTCTTTTTATTGTCTATTTTCTTTTTAATGTCCTTTCATTTTTTGGTGGCATCTTTTGAAGCAGAAACATTTTGGATTTGATGAGTCTGATTTATCTGTTATTATTGTTTGTGCTTTTTGTTATGATAGCTAGGAATCCATTGCCTAATCTAAAGGTACAGAGATTTATGCTTATTTTTTCTTCTAAGACTTTTATAGTTTTAGCTATTTAGGTCTATAATACATTTCAAGTTAATTTTTTATGTGCTATGAGGTTGAAACTCAACCTCATTCTTTTGCATATTGTTATTCAGTTGTCCTAGCACCATTATAGTTCCTCTACTCAGGAGTGAAATACCTGGCCCTAACTATCCTCAGTATATTCAATTTGTTCAATAATAGAATATACATATGTAATTTTTGGCTTTTTAAAACTGTATTTCTGTGATAACAAGTAACCAATTAGAATTCAATACTTGTTTGCAGGTTTTATTCTTTTAGGTAAAATTTGCAAATGGTAAAATGTACATAACTTAAAGATATAGTTCTGTTAATTTTTATAAACTTATACTCCCATGTAACCTATATACCTTTCAAAATAAAGAAAATTTCCATAATCCCAGGATGTTTCCTCAGATCCTACCTACACTTTCAGTACCAAAAGGCAACATTTGTTATAAATATGGAAATGGAGAAGAGCAGAAATGAACAATTTGAGTCCAGATTATAAACACCAGTATCCAGTAAAAGAAACTAAGAGTCCCTTGAGGAATGGATGATTCTTATAGTGTAAGAAAATACACTATGACAGGGAAATAGAAGTAGAGCCAGGACATCATGTAGTGTCAGAAAGAAATGAAGTATCAAGAATCATGGAGACTTGTCAGAGGTTTCAGGAATCAGCATGACAGGGTTCACATTGGCCAAGCTGGAACAACTTGAGCACTGAAGTAAATATTTACTGAATTATGTCTTATTAAATGAAAGAAAATAGTTATCGCACTGACATAAAAATAAATGAATATGTAAATGAATAAATGCAAAAAAGAGAAGGATTTCCTCTAAAATAATAATAGAAAATTTATAAAGAAGGAATAAAGGAGTTAGAAAATTATCAGTAGGTACTAAAAATAATAGATAAATTTAGCTGATGATACTTCTGGTTTCATCTGTGATATGTAGAAAGTTTGAAAGTCGTCATTTTCATCTTTATAACTTTTTATATAAATATATATCTTATATAAATATATATATCTTATAAAAATAAATATATCTTTTATAACAAGAAAAACCTGAACAAACTGAAAATAAACAATTTTTCTTGGACATATCAGAAAACTGACATGGCAGGATAGGCTTCTACCCTCAAATCTGTAGAAACAGTCAAATCCAGGGAGACACAGCTAAGATCTGCTTAATTGCAGCAGAAGCCATGAACTGGTAGGACCTCAGAAGAAATGGTATTTTTGGTAAATTGCTAGAGGTTTAGTGTGGATGAATGTGAGAGTGAGAAATTCCTTGAGGCTGGAGTTTTAAGGGGGAATCTATCATATTCATTTGATTTACTTACAGAAAACTCACTAGATTCTCACAAAGAATATCCAGGAAAAATACCCTTCTGAATGTGGCAGAGGGAGCAGAAGAATAATTACTGAAATAAAACCCAGAGTTTTCTCCACAACAAGGCCTAGTGTCTCAAGGATGGAGATTTAATCAGAAGACTATATAGAATGCTCTCTGTTCTCTTCTTACCACCACCACTATAAGGCTCTACTATAGTAACTACGTGGACTATAAGTAGAAAAGTAGCAAGGTATTTATTCTCTCTGATGAAGATATTTAGGGAAATACCAAATCAAGAGAGACATAAACATGGACAATAGAATAATTTGAAGCCTCTAGCAACTCTAGATGCAACAAATATTATTGGAGCCCATTCCCAATGAGGTTAACATACATCTTCACATACCAGGTCTGTTTGCCTCAATTCCCTATCAATGGATACATGTTTGCCTTTCAACAAAAAAATAACTAGATAAGTGGGCAAGAAAAAAAGCCCAGCCTGAAAAGACAAAACAGTTATCAGGAGCAAAATCAGATATGAGACAGATTTTGGAATTATTCAAGAATTTTAAAAAACTGTGATTAATTTGCTAAGAGTTTTAATGGAAAAGTAATTATGTAAGAACAAATGACAAATTTAAGAAGGATCAAAATAAAACATTGGAAGTCAAAAACAATAAAAAATAACAAAACAAAATAAAATAAAAAATTCCTATGATGTTCTTTAGTAAACTTGGTATGGCTAAGAAGAGGATCAGTAACCTTGTAGACAGAGTAGATAGATCATTGGAAACTATCTAAATTGGATTACCAGGAAGGAAGAAAAAATATTTGAAATAATAATAGTCAAGAACTTTTCAAAATTAATGACAGACGCCAAACAACAAATCTAGGATGCTCAGAGAATACCAAGTAGGACAACTACTGCATCTTCCCCACCCCCTAACCCACCCCAAATATCCTGGCTTATCTTATTCAAACAAAAGAAAACGGACAACAGAGAAAATCTTGAATGAAGCCAGAGATGAGAGGAAACTTAAGTATAGAAAGATAGATAAAAATAATAGTGGACTTGTCGGAAACCACATAAGAAGAGAGTGTAGTAAAATAAAATGTTGAGAGAAAAACAAACACCCACATAAAATGTCTTCTTTGTTTTTTTTAAAGATTTTATTTATTTATTTATTTGACAGAGAGAGAGATCACAAGTAGGCAGTCAGACAGAGAGTTGGGGGAAAGCAGGCTCCCCGGTGAGGAGGGCCTGATGCCAGGATCCATCCCAGGACCCTGAGATCATGACCTGAGCTGAAGGCAGAGGCTTTAACCCACTGAGCCACCCAGGCACCCCACTTAAAATGTTTTATACACCATTAAAGCACATGGAGAAAGATATAAACAATTGGAAGCTCTGAGTAAAGAGAGTAAATGAGAGTTCCTTGTATTATTTTTGTACCTTTTAACATAAAATTATATCACAGAATTTAAAACAAAATATAAAGTTTTACCTCAAAATAAAACCATCTTTCCAACTCACAACCCTGTAGAATTAGGCAAAAAGGAATGGAGAGATCTAATTTTTTCCAGGAGATTTCCCTGAAGTAAAGAATAAAAAAATGTGAGTTAAATAATAATGCATGGTGAAGGTGCTGTGGAGGTGAGAAGCACCTTGGCCAGAATTATGGGAAGGTGGAAAACAGGTTTACTTCTGGGATTTTTTTGACACTGGCTTATCCTATATCTTGCCACCAATAGTCCTCATGTTTAGACATATCCCAGAATATTGTAGGAGCAAAATGAGAGTAGTGCTTCATTTAAAATTCATGTCATTTCTATTCTGACCAAAAAAAAAAAAAAAAAAAAAAAGGAGGGAAAAGAGGGGGAAAATGTGAAGTGATAGTAAGGAAATTGGGAAGTTTCTCTGAGAGCAAGTTCACTCAGCATAACATAACACACTATTATAGGATTAACCTGCATATTTGAGCAAAAAATGTTAGTAAGTTTAGTTTCTAACTTAGTTAGAAAAGAAACTAAAGAAACTTTAGTTTCTTACTAACTAACTTAGTAAGCTTACATTCAATAAGGAGTAAGGAATTAATTTACCTATTTCATAAGCTCATAATAAGGAGTAAATGTTTATCCTAATAATAAAATATAAATTATATTACCACATTTAGTTTAAATAACTCTTTATTTTTACACATGGTCAAAATCCAAGTAATCCAAGAGTGTTTTTCAGGCAAAAATAAGTTTTAAACTTGTGAACATTTTAAAAGTTTTGCATAGAAAAACTTCCTGTAAGTGACAATTCCTATTTTTAACTCATTTTGTAACTGGTTACATAATTATAAAACCTGTTGATATGAGCCAAAGGAATAGTTTATTCATGCAATATAAATTATTTCTAAGCCACTCCATGCTTCTTCCTCTACCATCCCTATTAGAGATAATTGATGTAATTCATGTATAACTGGGAATCCTATGAGCCTACAAATAACATTGCAATTATCACTTCACATTTCAAAAAAATTTATCAAATCTGACAACCTCCCACAATTCTGTATTTGATTCTAACTATAGGTTGATTTTCTTTATTGTGATCTGAAAGGAGAATATGGTTAACTGTAAGAATATGATTAGCTCATTAATTACTTATTATTTTTCTCAAATTAGTGGTTTTTATATATATGGTTAGTTAGGAATATCAGCTGAAGATATCAAAATCTCTCAGAGCAGATATCAAGGATCACCTCTATGAAGAAAGCTAGGGAGCTGTTTATTTATGGAATAGTAGTACACTAATGAATACAAATATATCATTTTTCCCTCAAGAAATCTTTATACTGGACTGTTAACTTTACCCAAAAGGTGATATTTTTTTATTCACCTTTGTATTTCCAGCTTTTAGCACAATGTTTGGTGTAACACAGTATACCTTGTGGACAAAATAATGAAAGAAGACATAAGGAAAAGGAATGGGAAAGGGAGGAAGGAAAGTTGGTTAGATGGGAGGGTAGGTCTTTTGAAGACAGGGAAACTAAATCTCTTTTTTGTGGTAGTATTTTGAATGGGAATAGTATAAATATTCCCAGGAATACTTGTTAAGTAGAATTCTTTAGTTGATGATAAAACCAAGAACTTTGGTGACCTTGAGGCTTTATAAGAGTTTAAGTCAGTTGAGCAAAATATTTTTTTTGTAGTTTAATATTAATTTAAAGCCAACTTGTATGGTATAAGAGATACAGGAGCTCCAGGAAGTCTAGAGAGAGGGGCTCTCACTGTTTTCCTTTGTACAATTTTTTTTATCTGTTCTTGGGAGGCAGTCAAGTATAGAGATCAAGAGTATGAGTTTGTGAACCAGCCCATTTTCATCCATTCCCTGACACTTGCCATTGTGAGGTAAGATCTTAATTCCTCTTTTTCAGCATGTGTAGAATGAAAATAATTCATATCCACACACAAATCATCTGTGGGTCAAGCGTTTTAAAAAATTTTGCTAATCTATCTGGTTTGTCAGGATATTTCCTTGAGATTTTCATTTGTGCTTAGCTGAAGTGAATGAGATGAAGTATATTTTCTTTTGTTATTGGAAATTTAAGTTTTATTTTTATTAAACTTCCATTAAGGTCTTTTGCCCTTTTTCATGTAGCTTTTTTTTTTTTTCTTTGAGAGAGAAAGAGAATGTGAGTTGGGGGAAGAGCAGAGGTCCAGAGAGAATCTGAAGCCAACTCCACACTGAGCATGGATCCTGACGTGGAGCTTGATCTCACAACCCTGAGATTATGATCTGACCTGAAACCGAGTCTGATGCTTAACTGACTGAGCTACCCAGGTGCCCCTTTTTTTGCTTTCAGCTCAAATTGATTATCTGCTTTTTTTTTTATTTGAGGTTCTAGAGTTGGTCACTTAGCTCAGTTATACTCAGATTTTGATTTTTTTCTTAAAAAATAAATATGAATTTACTTTTAAAGTACCATTATTACAAATATTTTAATTGTACTCAAGTTCTAAATGATTTTCAGTTTCCACAATAATTCCTTGATGAACTTACTTAATATTTAGGTAGTTTTCAAGTATTTTGAAATACAGTCTAAGTGGTCTTAATGATCCGTGTTTCTGACCCATATCTTTTTTCTTCTTTCTGAAGAATTTTTAACATTTCTTAAAAGGCAGGATTACTAGTCATAAATTCCCTCAATTTTTGTTCATGTGAGAAAGTATTTCTCTTTCACTTTTGAAAGATACTTTGGTAAGGTACAGAATTCTAGATTTTGGTCCTTTTCTCTCAAAACTTCAAATATTTCAGTCCATTCTCTTCATGTTTGTGTGGTTTCTGAGAAAATGTCTGACATAGTCCTTATCTTTGTTCCTCTATGGATAAATTTCAATTTTATTTTTTCTCTCTCTGGCTTCCTTCAAGATCTTTTCTTTTCTTTTTTTTTTGATTTTCTGCAGTTTAAGTATAATATGCCCAGTTTGCATACAAAATGCCTAGTTTTATTTTGGCATTTATTTTAGTAGGTGCTTTCTGAGCTTTCAGGAATTGTGATTTTGTTTATGGCACTAATTTGAAGAAATTGAAGAATATATATTATATATATATATTTAGATTTTTATTTATTTATTTGACAGAGAGAGATAGGTCACAAGTAGGCAGAGAGGCAGGCAGAGATGGGGAAGGAGGCTTCCCCCTGAGCAGAGAGCCCAATGCAGGGCTTGATCCCAGGACCTGACCTGAGCCGAAGGCAGAGGCTTTAATCCACTTGATCCCAGGATCATGACCTGAGCCGAAGGCAGAGGCTTTAATCCACTGGGCCACCCAGGTGCCCCTCAAACATTTCTTACATTCTTTTCTCTCTTTCTTCTAATATTCCCATTACACATATGTTACATCTTTTGTAATCATGTCAGAGTTATTGGATATTCTGTGTCTTTTTTTTTTGGTGTGTGTGTGTCCTCCCTCTCTCTTTCCTTCCCTCCTTCCTTCCCTCCTTTCTTCCTTCTTTCCTTCCTTCCTGAATTTGATTTATTTATTTGACAGAGAGAGAGTGAGAGTGCTGGAGAGCACAAGCAGGAGGGAGGGCAGAGGGAGAGGGAGAAGCAGACTCCCCGCTGAGCACGGAGCCTGATGCAGTGCTTGATCCCAGGACTCTGGAATTATGACCCGAGCGGAAGGCAGATGCTTAACTGACTGAGCCACCTAGGTGCCCGTCTTTCTTTCTTTCGTTGTTTTGTTTTGTTTTGAATGTTTTTATTGACATATCCTCAATCCGAGAGACTTCTCCCTCAGTGGATCCAGTCTACTAATGAGCCCATCAAAGGCACTCTTCATTTCTGTTATAGTTATTTTTTTTTAATCTCTAACATCTATGTTTTATTTTTTTCTTATAATTTCCTCTCTCTTTTTACATTACCCATCTGTTCTTGCATGTGTTTACTTTACCCACTAGGGCCTTTAGCATATTGGTCATAGTTGTTTTTTTTTTTTTTTTGGTCATAGTTGTTTTAAATTCCTGGTTTGATAATTCCAACATCCTTGCCATATCTGGTTTTGATACTTGCTATGTCTCTTCAAATTGTGTTTTTGGCATTTGGTATGCCTTGTAATTTTTTTCTAGATAGCTGAACATGAGGGACTGGGTTAAAGGAGCTGTAGGAAATCAAGCTTTAGTAATGTGGTCAAGTGTGGAGGTCAGATGTTCTTCCATGGTCCTGTGATTTGGTCTCAGTCTTTCAGTGAGCCTGTGCTGCTGGACTGTGAACTTCACAAGTGCTTCTTTGTCCCCTGCTGTGCCCACTTGAATGGGACAGGATGGCTAGACATGGCCAGAGTTGGGTATTTGCCTTTGCTTTCTCCCACTTGCTAAAGCTGGCTAGAATTGGATAGTTCCCTTCCTCCAGGTCAATTACTCATTAAAAAACAAAAGAAAGTTTCTCTTGAGGGCAGATCTTGTTAAGAACAGAATACTCTGGTGTATTTCAAAATAATTACTTTCCCCTCCCCCTTCTGGAATGGTGATGGCATTTTTATATAATGTTCACTGTAAGAACTTGGTTTGACTCTTGCAGGCAAAACATGAAATTGTGGAACCACTCTGTGATTAGTTTCCCCTGGAGTTTTAAACTCTCAGACTTGTCCATGCTGAGCCCTTAGCTATTTGTCAGTTACAGGTTAGGTTTTCTTACCCCAGCACTGGTTCTGACAGGTTTCTGATCATGCGTTTGTGTGCCAGTAAATTGTAGTTCCCTGTGTTGACCTGTCTCTCCAATCTTGGGAGAAGTTGTTTGCCTAGTGAATTCACATCTTTGTCAGATCCAGGAAGAGTTGTTGATATTTCAGTTTTTTTTAGTTGTTGGTATGGAGTGAGGACTTATGAGCTCCTTACATGCCAAACCAGAAATCAGAAATCCTTCTTTTAAAATCTTAGTAGAATTATTATTTGTATTCTTTCATTTGTTCTCCAAGTACATATTGTACATTGGTTGTGTGCCAGATACTATGTTAGGTGTAATAGAGGAAAGCATAAACGCATGTGGGTCTTAACCTCTATTGTTATCTTCTATATAAATGTATTTTGGTAAAATACATTATCTTTTAAAAGAT
>JAQQSY010007729.1:0-10284 GCA_028646535.1 Procyon lotor | reverse complement strand
TCTTCTATATCGCTGATTCTTTTTTCAGTCTCATTTATTCTAGCAGTGAGAGCCTCCATTTTTAATTGTGCCTTGTTAATAGCTTTTTTAACTTCAACTTGGTTAGATTTTATTTCTTTTATCTCTCCAGAACGGACTTTATTTCTCCCAAAAAAAATTCTCTAATATCTTCTATGTTTTTTTCGAGCCCTGTTAACATCTTGATAACTGTCATTTTGAACTCTATTTCCGACATATTACTAATGTCCGCATTGACTAGGTCTCTCGCCATTGGTATACTCTCTTCTTTTTTTTGTGGTGAGTTTTTCCGCCTCATCATTTTGTCAAGATAAGAGTAGATGGGTGAGAGAGAAAGATTCTCTGGAGTTCTGCAGTTTTCACTGATTGATTAATTAGGTCTTGGCTGTATATTTTCACTGATCTTCTGGGGGAGGGGCCTGTTGTCGTGGTTCTCAAATGTCTTTGCTCGAGGCGGAATTGCACCACCCTTGCCAGGGGATGGGCCAAGCACTTTGCTCAGGTTCACTCTTGGAGTCATTGTTCCCTGAGCGCTTTCCATACCACCCTGGAGACTGGGAATGAAAATGGTGGCCTCCCAGTCTCCGGCCCAGAGGTGCCGAGTTCTGGGTGCCTCGATCCTCCACCTGCCCTCAGAGGAAAGCCGTCAATCACTCCCGTCTCCCTTGTCTGTGGCCCGTGCTCTGTGCTCAGCTAGCCTGTGGCAGAGCGCTTCTATCTGTGGCGCGTGCGGCCCCATCTGGAGTCCCCATACCAGCAGATTCCTGCTGCGCACTCCCGCACCACTCCTCCCAGAGGAGAAAGGAGGGGGTGTCTCTGGAGCTGCCTCCCGTGGGGTCCCTGCTTGAAGTACGGCAGCCCTATATGGACTATATGTCTCAGTTCCTATAGTCCAAGGTAGGCCTATGCGGTGTTGGGTGGCTCCTTCTGTGCCACCGGCTTCTCCGCCCCAATACCTGGGAGCTTTGCTGCACTCGGGCTCCCCTGGTCCCTCGGTGAGCCCACGGGTCCTGAAACCACACTGTTCCTGTGAGGGCTGAACCCCCAGTTAGCTTCCGAAGTGATGTCCCTCAGCCAAGCGGACTAGAAGTTCCAGATTTTGTGCTCTGCGGCTCTGCTGCTGCTGGGAGCTGGCCCCTCCCCCCAGGGTCTCTCTTCCCCTCGCTTTAAATTCACTTTTTCCACACGTCCTACCTTTCTGAAAGTGGTCGATTTTCTGCTCCTAGAATTGCTGTTCTTATTCTCTTCTCTTTCCTGTTGTGTTTGCTGGCTTTTAGAGTGGTTTTCTGCCGTTTTAGCTGGACTTCTGGGACCCAGTGCTCTCTGTGCCTCCTACACCTCTGCCATCTTGCCTCGACCAGTGTATATTGATTTTTAAAGTCAATCTATATGCACTATTACATGTAGCATAACAGGAACAATTTCACTAATTATATTAAATAAAGTAGTAAGATATTTTGTCAGTGTAAGTCTCCATATTCTCAATGCTTGCTTGACAAGTCACCAAATATGTTAACTCATTTCACTTGTTTGATATAACCCAATAATATCAAAATAAGAACAAAGATGGAAAGAAATGGGCCATTCTTTAACGTTACAAAGAGGTTTGATCAGATTTTCAACTAGTCTGACTGAGGTGCAGTTAATCCTTACTCTTATCATACTTTAGAATAAACAAGAAAACATATTTACCTAATAATAACACAATGCCTGTTCAGCCCCACAATTAGACAAATTTTATTCAACAACTTTTATGTGCCAAATACTTTCATAGGCACTGGGATAGACCCAACAATAACTATAAATCTAATGAGGTCAATTCAACTTGAATAAAATATGTTAGTTCTGATAGAGTAAGCATCAGATAGTCCAGGATATATAATTGTGTATACTAAACTCATTTATGTTATGTATAATTAGAAAAACTTTTCCAGGAGAAATAGTATTGGGGATTTTGGGAAATGAATAGGAGTGGGCACGAGTAACTCTATGAGCAGGAGAAACGCTGGTTCAAAAAGCAGCAACATAGGAAAGTGTGATTCATTCTAGGAAATGAAAATACCTTCCCACCAGACATTAAGTTCTCTTTTAGAATATAAACTCTACGGGCAGAGATTTTTTCCTTGTATTGCCATATGCCAGTTATTTAGTTAATAGTTGATAATTTGCTGAATAAAACTTCAAGTCATGTCACTGAAAGGCAGAAATGCTATTAAGGAATGAGAAGAGGGGCACCTGGGTGGCTCAGTGGGTTAAAACCTCTGCCTTCAGCTCAGGTCATGATCTCAGGGTCCTGGGATCAAGCCCCACATCAGGCTCTCTGCTCAGCAGGGAGCCTGCTTCCCCCTCTCTCTTTGCCTGCCTGTCTGCCTACTTGTGATCTCTCTCTCTGTCCAATAAATAAATAAAATCTTTAAAAAAAATGAGAAGAAATATCTTTGTATCTAAGTATCTTTGCTTTTATCCAAATATGACCCACTTCCTTTTTAGTCCATGTAGAAGAGTAAATATTTTGTTAGAATTTTGATCCCTCCTTCTCCACATACAGCTATGCCTGTAGAAAATACTAACTTTTTTTGATGTTGAAAAAATTGTTATATAAAATGAAGCAAAGCTATTGAAAGAGTTTTCCTCTCTTCTATTTTGTAGAGATTTATTTTTCTTCTCAGCCTAATATATTGTCACTTTAAGACTGAAATGATTGTCAGCTTCTGTTAACAGTACAGAAACAAAGTGATATCTTGTTGGCTGTGTATTTTCTCCAGGCACTATCTCATGTCAGTTACTGGGCTTTCTGTTTGCTCCTTCCTGTCTTGTATTTTGTACCTGAGATTATCCCATTTCATTCCTGAATTATACTTTGTTGCCTTAATTTCAAATTGTGTCATAGCTTGATTCCTTTCCCCTATTTTAAGTGTTTAATATTATCTAGATAGCCAATCTGTGGAATGTAATTGTGAAAACACTGGTAAACATACATATTAGTTATATTTATATTTTAAGTATGTTATATAAAGTATGTTCCTACAGAGATAAAAATATTAAACAATATTTATTGGTAGTAGAGGGGCAGTTACAAAGCATTCATAGGGAACCTAGCAGTTTCATCTGTCACCATCAAAGTCTGTTGTCCATCCAATAAAATGTAAATCACTAAGGTAATTTCTGTCTGATAAAACTTCCTCTTGAGTGATAAGTTAGAGAGCCAGTTTTTAATTTAGCTTCTAATTCCAGAGGCAGAGTTATAGGAGACAGAGAGTAGTATAGTGAGTGATTCAGTTTTTCATTGTGTCATTGCTTTGATTTGATTCTGGTCAATACCAGAACATTAAGGATATGTAAGTATGGTCTCAAATTATGTTACGGGTCAAGGTGTGAGATTTAACTTGTTTATGGAAACTTAAATGTGAATATATATAAATTAAATGTTTAGCATGTGAATATATAAATATATGTAAAATATATACATGTGTATATATTTTGCTTCATAGAAATATTGATGATTATCACTCCTTTAATTTCATTTTATTGCCAATATGCCAATACAAAGCCTCACTTGGAGTTAATTATGTACTTTCATTTACTTTCCTAAATTCTTGATGTCTTAGAAGAGTGGGGTCTATATCTGAATATGCATTACTGATTTCACAATCTACAGGCCATAACTGGATCAAGGCTTAGGGACATCACTAGTGATATGATAGAAAAGTTTGGTCAAAGTTAATTAGCTCTAATTATGAAAAACTTTACTACCTTTTTGTTGTTATTATCATGTTTCCCTTAAACAAATATAGATGAACTCCTCAGAAAAAAGAAGTGTCATTATATGGCTCGGCCTATAGGTTATGTCTCCTTGATCACTGGATTCCAGGGCTGTTTTTGTTTTTGTTTTTAATTTTGGTCAACAGAAGCTCACAAAAGCAAAGGCAATAAATTATGAAGAATTAATCAATTTTTGAAATCTGTTGTATTTCAGGAAAAATTAATTACTAAGTTTCAAGTGGCCCCCTAAATGGAAATCACATTGCTTGCCTCTTAATTTTATTCACATTTGAATCTGCTATCAAATGCATAGATAACAATGCTATATTCTGTGAGAAATATTATCCCTACTATAGGAACTGGGGAAACTATGCTTATCCACAACACTTGTGTTGCTTTATTGAAATGTTACTTAAAAATAGTTCACTCAGATCAACAACAGAAGAAACAACAGGTGTTAGTGAGGATGTGGAGAGAAAGGAGACCTGTTGCAATGTTGGTGGGAGTGCAAACTGGTGCAGCCACTATGGGAAACAGTATGGAGGTGCCTCAAAAAGTTAAAAATAGATCTATTTTTATAGATCTACTCTATCAGCCAGCAATCCCCTTTCAAAGAATACAAAAACACTAATTCAAAGGGATAAATGCATCCCTATGTTCATAGCAGCAATATTTACAATAGCCAAGATACAGAAGCAGCCCAGGTGTCCATTGATTGGTGAATGGATAAAGAAGTGTTATACACACACACACACACACACACACACACATATATACATACATACATATATAATATATAAAATGGAATATATAATGGAATACTATATTTATATATTAAATATATAATTTATATAGAATATATTAGTATAGAAATAATATTTAACATATTAAATATTAATACTATTAATATTTGTTGTTAATATTAATATATTAAATATTTATATATTAGATATTAAATATAATGTATAATGGAATATTATTCTGACATAAAGAAGAATGCAATCTTGCCATTTGCAAGGACATGGATGGAGCTAGAGAGTATAACACCAAACCAAATAAGTCAGAGAAAGACAAATACCATATAATTTCACTCATGTGTGAAATTTAAGAAACAAAATAAATAAGCAAAGTAGAAAAAAGAGAGAGTGGAGTACAAACCAAGAAACAGACTCAACTGATGGTAACCAGAGGGGAGGAGGGGTGAGGGAATGGGTGAAATAGGTGATGGAGATTAAGGAGTGTACATGTTTTAATGAGCACCAGGTGATTTCTGGGGTTGCTGAATCACTATACTGTACAACTGAAACTAATATTAACACTGTAGTTAACTCACAGGAATTAAAATAAAAACTAAAAAAAAGTAGCTTGCTTGTCTATGGGATTGACTTATTTGTGAAAAAGAGGTATAAATCATATACAATCATAATATACAAAATTAAAAAAAAACCACAAAAATTTTATTTTCTAAGTTATAATCTATAAATCAGCAGGGAACCTGATGTGGGTCTTGATGCCAGGACTCTGGGATCATGACCTCAGCTGAAAGTAGATGCTTAACCCACTGAGTCACGCAGGCACCTCTCATTCTACAGTGTTATTTTTTACTCTGATTTTGTTTCTTTATCTTCATTCTGCCATGTATATTGTTAGCTTCATCTTATGACTTTCTCACATAAAGAACTAATCATGAGATTTAGAGACCACCATGTTCTTTTTCATCTATAGGAAACAGTTGTAGCTTTCCAACAGCTCTTTCTTTCTTTCTTTTTTTTTTCAATGTCCGTAAAATTTTTATTGGAATAGAGCCACGCTCATTTATTTACACATTGGCTATAGCTGATCATGTAGAATTAAGTAGTTGCAAGAGAGTCAATCCAACAGCTCTTTCTTAAGATGAAATTTCCAGTAGGTGTAACAAAGATTGCCTTGTAATTCATTGGCCTTAATTGAATTACGTTGCTCTTCTTTAGTTAAACGCTGAATACACAGACTGCTCCTGAAACTAAGGGTTGATCAACTCCCCTGAGATCTATGGATGACCCCAGGCAAGAAGTTCTATAAAGGAGGGGAATGAATGTTGGGTAGGCAACTAGCAATGTCCACTATTGTTGATATGACTTGGACAATATTATACATGACATCTTTTACTTCATCACTCGAAGTAGTTCACCCCAGATACGTAAGATTATTTCTTTATTGACAACTATTTTAAGCAGGTAAAAATTAAAATACCTGCTGACACATAAAGCTGAAATGTAACATATTTACATTAGTAAATACTACATTTACTAATAGACTATTTAATGACAAATATGAGGAAAATTGCTCAGTAAGTGTTCTCCTACTATTAGAAATAATACATAAGTATATGAGCCATTTAATTTTAGATTTTAAATAAGATACATTTTTATTTGGATGCAATATTATATGTGTTTTAGAAACAAAAATATTTTCAAAAGAAATATCTTATTTAAGAGTTTTGAATGGAGATTATTTATTTCAGCTGAATGTAGCCAAAGTAATTACATTGCACATTTATACAAAATAAATGTTTTAAGCGCAGCTAAATGAAGATCATTTATACTTAAAAATTGGACTCTATATTTTTAGAACCAGGATGGTAAATATTGTTTCTGGATTCCCAAGCTTCTACATAATCTTTTTTAAAACATTATATCTATATTACTATATGAGAGGCTGAATAGGCACAGTTGGCATAGTAGAAACATACCTATTGACACAACATTCCTATGTATCTAGACCTAATTGTTTCCAACTGCAAGTACCGTGTCTTGGAATAAAGAGTTTCTCTGACTTCCTGACCCCCACTCTGCCTTCCCACCAAGCAAGGAGGAAATGCTAGTGAGTTACCATTCTTTTGAAGTAGCTATCAACCAGCGATTAATAGGTCTTCTCAACTACTGTTTGGGTTACACAGTCTTTCAGAATTTCCCAGTAAGACTGAACACCAATTGCCTACATGGAACACTTTTTGAAGCTTCACCCTTTTTAGACTCATTTCTTCATCCTGCTAGCTGAGATTAACTACCACATGTCAACTTGTGTTCACATTGTTGTCTCAAAGTCCACTTTTGGGAGAACCCAACAAAAGATATTTACTCTTGGGGTTCCTGAGAGGCTCAGTGGGTTAAGGCCTCTGCCTTTGGTTCAGGTCATGATCTCAGGGTCGTGGAATAGAGCCCCGCATCAGGCTCTCTGTTCAGCAGGGAGCCTGTTTCCCCCTCTCTCTCTGCCTGCCTCTCTGCCTACTTGTGATCTTTCTCTCTCTGTCAAATAAATAGAGAAAATCCATTAAAAAAAGGGATTTACTCTTATTTTCCTTTAAATAATATATCCCTTTTCATTCTTTGCCTGTAATTTGGGTCAAGTAACTTTATTTTCAAGTCCAGGAGGAGGTCTTCACTCACTCAAGACAGAAGCAGTAGCACAGTTTCCTATCCACAGTGAATAAGAATGGCCGAGTAACATGATGGTGGATAATAGGAAAAAGTAAGTACGAACATTAGTATAGAAATACCATACATGACTGTCACTGTTTTCTTCTTTATTATGGTACAAAATGGAAGTGGTTGCAGCCGCCAAAACGCTTTTATAACTACAGAGGAACAGCCTGGAGACACTGGGGAAATGCAGAGGAACATATGTAGCATCTGATGATAAGGCTGAAATAGTAACTAACAGAGTGGATAGATGACATTTTGATGACATCGATCTATTGCGTCAAGCTTCTCTTGATAATTTCATCTTCTGATAGTTAACATTAAAATTTTAAGTTCTTTAGCCAATAGTCGTTTTCTAAAATTTTGATTTGAATTTCTTGTTTCTTGCAACTAAAATAGTCGAGTTCAATACAGTTTATGAGAACCCCAAAGAGAATAACATAAATACATATAAATACTTAGAACTGTAATATTGAGCCAATACATTTATTTGCTTTCCTTAAAGGGATGGTATAATTTGGTGCTTAAAACTGGACATAAGAGCCAAATGTTAAGTCTGTGTTTCAAATTTCTCCCTGATTTTGTTAATAAACCATTATTTGGGTCCTTACACATAATTCTGCACTTAATTTAGAAAGAAACTTATATAGAGAATTAAATTATATGCCAAACACTGAAAAAAACAATTTATTAAATTCCTGAACAAACTCTGTAAGGTTTAATTTGAACATCAGCAGTATATAGATGAGAAAAATGAGATGTAGAAAGTTTAAACAAAAGTTGTTTAAATTTTATAATTGGGAGAGCCAGAATAAAATTATAGGAGTTATGATTCCAGATTTAGAATTTTTCTACTATATTAAATGAACTAGTTTTTAAAAAATAGTTCAGGGTGTTTTTAACAGATATAGTTGACATATAACATTGTATAAATTTAATGTATACACCATGTTGATTTGGTACATTTATATACTTCAGTATGATTACTACTGTAATACTAGTTAACACCTCTCCATGTCACATAATTATCACTTCTTTTTTTGAAGTAAGAACAATTAAGATCTAGTCTCTTAGCAACTTTGAAGTTTATAATACAGTATGCTTTTATGACTATGCTATGTACTAGAACTTAATTATCTGGAACTTATTTTTTCTTAGTTGCTAGTTTGTATACTTAAGCAACATCTCTCCACTTCTCCCATCCCTCAGCCCCTGGTGCCATTATTTCACTCTGTTTTTATGAGTTCACCCTTTTTGGATTCTGCATATAAGTGATATCATGCAGTATCTTTCTCTGACTTATCTCACTTAGCATGACACCCTTTAGGTCCATTCATGTTGTTGTAAATGAAAGGATTTTCTTCTTTCTTTTTTTTTTAATATTTTATTTATTTATTTAACAGAGAGAGATCACAAGTAGGCAGAGAGGCAGGCAGAGAGAGAGGGGGAAGCAGGTTCCCCGCTGAGTATTCATTCATCCATTGACAGACACTTGGGTAGTTGCCACATGTTGACTATTGAATAATGCTGTAATATGGGGCGGTAGACATCTTTTCAATATCCTGTTTTCATTTCCTTTGGATATGTACTCAGCAGTGGGAGTGCTGGATCATATGGTAGCTCTATTTTTAATTTCTTGAGAAATCCCATACTGTTTTCCATTGGGCTGACCCAGTGTGTATTACAACAAAAGTACACAGGGTTCTCTTTACTCCACATTCTGATCAAAACTTGCTATCTCTTATCTTCTTGATGATAGCCATTCTAACAGGTATAAGGTGATATCTCATTGTGGCCTTCATTTGCATTCTCTGATGATTAGTGATGTTGAACACCTTTTCATGTACGTGCTGGCCATTTGTATGTATTCTTAGAAAAATGTCAATTCAGTTCCCATGCCCATTTTTTTTTTTTTTTTTTTTAAAGATTTTTTATTTATTTGACAGAGAGAAACACAGCGAGAGAGGGAACACAAGCAGAGGGAATGGTAGCGGGAGAAGCAGGCTTCCTGCCGCACAGAGAGCCCGATGCGGGGCTCGATCCCAGGCCCCTGGGATCTGATCTGGGCCGAAGGCAGACGCTTAACGACTGAGCCACCCAGGCGCCCCTCCCCATGCCCATTTTTAATAGGATCTTTATTTCTGAATTAAATTGTATGAATGCTTAACGTATTTGTCATTGAATTTTATGAATATTTTATGTATTTTTGATGTTAACCCCTGAATGATGGATGGTTAGCAAATGTTTTCTCCCATTCCACTGGTTGCCTTCCCATTTTGATGGTTTCTTTTGCTGTACCGAAGCTTTATATTTTAATGCCATTCCACTTGTTGATTGTTGCTTTTGTTGCTTGTGCCAAAAGTCATTGCTAAGACCAATATCGTGGAGTGTCTTCCCTATGTGTAATTCTAGAAGTTTATAGTATCAGGTCTTATATTTGAGTCTTTGATACATTTTGAGTTAATATTTTTGAGTGGTGTAATATAGGTGTCTAATTTTATTTTTCTGCATGTGACTATCCAGTTTTTTCAGCACCATTTGTTGAAAGAATAACTTTACCCTATTGAGTGCTCTTGGCTTCTTTGTCAAATATGGATTAATTTTAAATTCTGCGGTTTATTTCTGAGCTCTCTATTCTGTTTTTACTGGTCTACATGTCTCTCTTTATGCTATAGCCATACTGTTTTAATTACTATATCTTCAGGAAGTGTATTGCTTCCAATTTTGTACTTCTTTCTCATTACTGCTTTGGCTATTCATGTTTTTTTGTGGTTCCATTCAAATGTAAGGATTGTTTTTTCTATTTCTACAAAAAATTCCATTGCAAGGGGTGCCTGGGTGGCTCAATGGGTTAAGGCCTCTGCCTTTAGCTCAGGTCATGATCTCAGGGTCCTGAGACTGAGCCACACATTGGGCTCTCTGCTTGGCAGGGAGCCTGCTTCCCCCTCTCTCTGCTTGCCTCTCTGCCCACTTATGATCTCTCTCTCTGTGTCAAATAAATTAATAAAATCTTAAAAAAAATTCCATTGGGATTTTGATAGGA
>JAQQSY010007728.1:0-10284 GCA_028646535.1 Procyon lotor | reverse complement strand
GCCTGAGGTCCTGTCTCACTGAGTACGCATGTTCCAGCTCTCTGGCGTCTCGGTCCTCCTGCTGGCCTGCCTTGGCCTTTTTCAGTCAGGTGCCCGGCCGCAGTGGCCGTGGGGTGAGCGCGGGTTTGCCCTCTGCTCCAGCACCCCCTCGGTTTCCATCACGCGTCCTCTGGATCTTGTAGGCTGCAGAAGGAGCTGAAATTGACCCAGAGCCTCCTGCTCCATTTCAGCCACCAGGACGCTGAGGCCCATGGCAGTGAGGTGGCAGGTCAAGGTCACAGAGCACTCGGGCAATCAGGGAGGGGGGCACGGAAGCCTTTGTTAGGTACGGCCGTGTAGGCCATGTTTACCTTTCTACCCAGCAGCCCTGGTCCCAGTAGTTGGAAGAAAAATTTCTACACATGCGCAAAGACAAGCACCAGGCTGTGGATTGTGGCCTTACTGGCCTTGGATCCGGTCCAGAGACTGGTGGCAGGGCTGTGGGTAGTGCCCTTTGGTGTCGCTGTGAGGAGGCAGGAAGCCGGTCCGCCTGTGCTGGCAGGTGTGCTCGCCCGGGCTGGCCGTGGGGTGACAGGTGGCTCAGGGTGAGTGCCACTCAGGGGATAAAACCCAGCGCCGCAGGGGTGCGTATGCTCGCGTGTATCTGTGCGTGCAGTGCGGGAACCACGGCGAGGGAACAGGCGTCGGGCGTGGGGTGGTGCGGCTGCGGCGGGGGGTGCGCTTCCTTCGCTGTGCTCTCTGCGTGGGCCCTGGAATGTTTTCGTTGACCTCGAATTCATGTCACACACAGTTGGCCTGTCACACGTGCATGACATGCTTGCGGTGTATCAACCAAGGTGTGCGACCATCACTACTCTCAAACCCCGGAACATTTTCATTACCCCAGAGAGAAATCCTGAACCCATTAACGGTCACTTCCCACCCATGGCAGCTACGGAACTACTTTCTGGTCTGTGCATTTGCCAATTCTGGACAGTGAATGTCTTCCCCCACCCGCCCCGCCGATACCGGAAAACAGGATGCTCCTGGGGAGCCTTCTGTAAGCAGAAGTGGTGTCAGATGAACAGCTCGCCCTGCTTTCTAGAAGTTTCTGTCCTGCCCCTTGGCATTCACAGCAGACCTGCATTAGCGCAGCCACAGCTTTTGTTTGTTTTTTGGTAAAAGGGAAGACCTGTGGATTTCTTCTGGTTAGCAAAAACAGGTAGGAACTTAAGTCTTTTGTGGAAGCGAAGTGGCATAATGGAAACTTGGGGAGAGCGGGGGGGGGGGGGGGGACACCTGTGAACGGACACGTCCTGTAGGTGGCCTCTGGCATCTGGCGTTTTCACTTAGCGTAATGTTTCCAAGGTTTACCCTTGTGGTGACTTGTATCAGTACTTTAATTCCTTTAGAACTTTTAAAAAATTTTTAATTGTGGTACAATATAACAAAATTGACCTTAAAGCATTTGAAATGTACAAGTGGGTGGTATTAAGTACTTTGAATTGTGTCACCTTCCGCACGGCGCATCCCCAGACTATATCCTCCCAGAGTGAAACTCTGTAATGCCCCACTCTGCCTCCTCCAGTGCCTGGAGAGCACCTTTCCTCCTGTCTCGATGAGTCCGACTGCTACAGTACCTCATGTACGTGGACTCCTCTAGTATTTGTCTTTTGGGACTATGGCTGGCCTGTTTCACCGAGCTTAATGTCCCCCCAGGTTCATCCGTGCTGTACAATGCTAGGCTTAACTTCCTTCTTTCATCTGCTGTGTAGATCATATTTTGCTTATCCATTCATCCATTGATGGACACCTGGGTTCCTTCCATGTTTGGCTCTTGTGAATAATGCTGGAGTGAACATACGAATTCTCTTGGTTTGAATTTTTTTTAAACACACTCGTGCTCATGTATTTTGAACTTATAAGGAAATGGGAAGTAGAAAATCCGTGGTCACGTCTAGAATTTAAATGTTTCTGGATTCTGAGTGTCTGTCCTGGCATGGGGCACTGGTGTGGGGGGGAAAAAACATCTTAGGGACTAGCATCCTTAATTTGTCTGAAGCCTTCTCAGGCCTTCCCTCCGGAATCAGGAATCCTGTCAGTCTCTGCCAGGCCAGAGTGATGGGGTCTCGGTGAGAGGGGTTGGAGTTCCTGGGGAGTGGGGTGATGTGGGGGTTAAGACTGTGCTTCCCTCGCTTGCAGATGGGGACGAGGGTGAAATACATTCGTGTTTGTAACGCGCTTACGATAGTGCCAGTCCCTCACTATGCATCCCTGACTATTATAACTGCTGTAAAGTTACTAATGTGTCTTCTCTTGTTGTCTAGTTGGCAATCTACGAGTAGTTGTGTGAGCCAAGTGGGAGTGGGTCCTGCGTTCCTTTGAGAGAATATAAACCGTCTAGAAATACAGTGGCTTAGCCTATAACCCGTTGGCTGGGTTGGGATTTATACCATCTGTGTTCCTATTGCTTAATTAGCTGAGGTCTAGTGCATCTACAACAGGGGTGTGAAAATACAAAAGTGGATTTTTCCCCCTGCAATGTACATGTGTTACTTTTACAATTTGAGAAAATAAACTCATTGAAGAAATGGAGAGGAAACACGGAACAAGATCTAGGAGCCGTGCTAAATGTGCCTCGTCAGTTAGGTGGCCCCTCCAGTTAGAGTGGCCACTGTTGGCTGGCCGAGAGTCTTGGTACGTCAGTACCTTCAGACTCAGAGAGGTGTTGGTCAGCCAGGCCGGAAGTAGTGAGGATCTGACCTGTGCCCCATCTGATTTTGAACATTTGCGAGTTGAGAAAAACAAGGTGGAACCTTGAAGGACCTTCTGGCGCAAGTGGATAGACAAGGTCACGCACCCTTGCCACATTTAGAGCCCCCGCTGCCTGCTTCACCTGCTTCCTCGGATCCTTCCGTGGTACCCTGCGAGATGGGTGTGATGATCCCCTGTTTACCGACCAGAAGGCCGGGCTCTGGTCAGCTAAGCACCTTGCAGAAAGTAGCCAGGTTGGGTCAGTTAGGCTCAGTTCCTGGGCCTTTTGCTCTGTTAGGTCTCTTGTACTGTATCGGTGTGTTTCCTTTCCCAACTGCACGAGATGGAACGGCTTACGGTAGGACACCACGTCCTCGGATTGACACAGGTCAAAGAAATCGTCCACATGGGCTTTTGAAATTCCAGGAGTCCCTTCTGAAGAATGGGTTGTGCAGTGATTACCCAAGGACGTTTCGATTGCCATAAATCCAGGGTTGACAGGTAACCCAGCTCTGGCTCTGAGGTACGGAGCCACGCTGTTTTAAGAACAAATGGCTGAAGTCACACGTGATAGTTTGAGATAAGATGATGTAAGGTTTCTTAGAATGAAAATACTGATTGTTCTCTCCTGCTCCCACAGCCCAGGTTTCCAAGGTCGACAGCTTGGGTGTGCCCTTTGTCCTTGGCTCGGACAACCAGAAACACACCTAGCTGGGGTCCCTCTGAGCTGTCCCTTCTGCCCTCCCTTCGACCAAAACAAAACAGAACCGCAGGCATTTCTGTGACTCAATTAACGCTTGAACCTCAGCACATTTGCATTTTAAAGTGAGCAGTTTAAAAGGCTCTGGAGCCTTCCGTGTCACCTTGTCTCATTGTTGACAAGCGGACCCTTGATGAACCTCCACAGAGAGCCCACACTCACACCACTTAGATCAGGGCGAGAACTCTTCGTGTCTGGCCCCGTCTCGCAGCACCGTTCGCTCCGGTAGAGGAGGTGGTTTCCACTCTCAAACCGCTTTCCACTGACGGGGGGACAAAGCACAGCTCTCAAGTTTCTAGCAGAGCCTGTGCTGGGCTCTGTCACACGAGCCGGTGAGAATGTGCTCGGCGAAGGGTGTGAAGACAGCTCTGGCTCCTGCTGCCGTCACCCCCAGCTGTCCCCGTGCGTGTGCTCTATATTTAGATGCTCTCAGAAAAGAGCCGCGGCATCCCAACAGGTGAGTGTCTTTCTCTGGAAAGACCGGTGCGAGATGGGAGCTTCTAATGAGTCTTTTCCGTCTTGGGAGAAAAGACAGGTTCCTACCTTGCATTCATCTTAAAAAGTTAGCCTATTTTTAATGCTTGGAGTGAGACTATAAAACACTTGAGAGTTTTCTCCTGTTGAATCTTCGCAGGAGGTACCCTCCCCATTTTACATAGGAAGGAACCGAGTCTCATAGAAATGAAGTAATGAGTCTAGGGTCTCGCTCTACTTGGTGGCAGAGGCAAAGTTTGAACCTAGGGGTGCCCTGTGTGTCTGCTTGCTCTTCTGATCATGCATAATTCCTTGTCTGGTATCGGAAAGAGTATCCCTCTCAATCCCTTGGCTCCTGATCCTTGTGTGGAGGGTACGGAGGACTCCACACTCTGCCGATAGATCTTGCTGGTATGGGCGTTCCATACTAGGGCATTCTTTGAATAACATTGGCTGGAGATTCAGCACCCAAGCCCCTTGCCTCCTTTTCTTTTTTAAACCGCAGAATCCTCTGTCTGTGAGGTGGGTGGGTTTTTATCAAGTGTTTGAAGAACTTGGTTTCACGTTTTTGGAGAGCTGGAAATTTATAGTATTCTTACACCATGAGGCAACCCAAAATGTCAGGGGTGTGTGTTTGCCCTGTTCAAGATCTAACAAAGTGGATCTTGCGAGTTTTGGCACAGGGTCTCGGAATTCTGACATCTGGGGGAATTGGTACCGCCTCGGTGAGTAGGCTCCTGGGGGGTGGGGAGGCGGTGTGGCGAGTGGGGAGCAGTGTGGGAGCTTGATACGAGGTAGACATCGTATAATGTATAACCGGGGCCATCATTTACAGTGTTGGAAGGAAGGAAGGAAGCCACCCAAACCTCTATTTTCTCATCTCTGACACAGAAATTTTGTGCACTGGTATTTTGAGCCTTAGGGGAGAGGCTCTCCCTCCTCTGGGAAGCAGGGTGTGTTAGGGCTCTGTTCTCTGGAGCCTGTTCAGCTGTTGGTGGCTCCCCCTAGGTGTTCCATCCGCAGGACAGAGCCCGCCCCCGCCCCCGCAAGGAGCAGCCAGACCTTCTCAGCGCATCCTCCCCTCTGTCTGATGCCACCTTCTTCCCCAAGGACTGTGTCCCGGCGTCTCGGGAGAGATTCTACATTGGATAAAGATTTCTTAGTTTTGGGGGCCTTTCTCCCCCCACGAGTGAAAGTAGCTGAGCAGCAGCCATGGCTCATCCGTTGCCCATCCCGCAAAGCCTAGACACGCTGAGCGCTGGAGGCAGCCGGCCCTGCGTGGAAGGTCCCTGAGGGATGCCAGAAGTTTGCTGCCCGGTCAGCACTGGGTTTGGTGACGCTGGAGTGGGGCGGGGGCCGGTGGCAGTGTCCCCGTCTTCTGTCTGTGTCGCAGCCCTGGGGCAGGGACAGGAGCACTTGCCCCCCCACCCCCCTCGTGTCACCCGAGTTCCCCTTAGCTTTTGGGCGCCCTGAATGCCTGCCGGACCGAGGTCGGAGCCAGGGAGTGAGGGATTCCCGTTACTGGTCCTGTCATGTGATAGCTGTCTGACTTTGGGCAAGTCAGGAAGTCCCCGGGGGAGTCAGTTGTGGGGTCATTACTGGCTCCCTCACCTGTGTATTGTGAGGACAGGAAATACCACGGCGAATCTCCGGTCGTGTGCGGGCGGGGAGCATCGTGCTTAGCTGGTCAGGGCCAACCCTCCGAGCATCTTACTCCTGGCTGCGCGGGGTGGCTCATCCCGTGGCGGCTCATCCCACGGCTCGAGGGGCTTGGCCTATTTCCATTTCACAACAGGAGGAGACTCTGCGTCCAGAGGGTGGGCGATCTCCAGACCCGCAGTTGCATCACCTCTGCCCCACTGACGGCTACCTCGATATCCCCGACGCCCCTCTCCCTGGGACTCCAGACTCCCACGCTACTACGCGCTGGCTGCTTTTTCTCAGGTGGTTGTGTCAAACCTCACTCGTCTGAAACCAGACTCCTGCTGGTCGCTCCCTCCCCCCGTCACACCGCCCCTTCTGCAGCTCGGTACAGTGGTATCTCCATTCTTTGATGTTCCGGGGCCCAAATTGTTGGCGTTAGCGTGACTCCTGTCTTCACCCTAATCCCACATCAAGTATATCAGCATCTTGCTAAGACATCCGGGGGATGCTGTAGCTGGAGGTGGTCTGCTAACTGCACTCCTTGCAGAGAATGCTAAGTTCTTCGTTGAAGGGAGACCTGAGCTGTGCCCCCCGCCCCGCCCCCTGCGCCCGGCCACTACACCTGCCCTCTCAGCTGCCCTGCTTACCTGACCTTCATAGGGCGGGTAGAGTGATTTTTCCAAAAGAGGTCTGGTCCTCCTGCCTTTTGTTCTGAACCTCTCAGGGGCTTCTTGCTTTGCTCAGAATAAAAGATCCTTGCCCTCTACCCCCTGCCACCTTCCCTGTGGGCCTCACTCTCTCTTCTCTCTCATCTCCATTATCCTTCAGCCAGGGTGCATCCTTGCTGTTTCCGGAGCTCCCCAGGGCCTTTGGACTTGCTCTTCCTAGGAACGCAGTCCTCTGGCGCTTGCATGGCTCTCAGCTCCACTTTATTCTCCTTTGTGAACCTTTCCGTGCATGGATGAGCCCTCCCCACCCTCAGCGCTCATGCTTTCACCACCCCTCTCAGCCCTTCTCACAACTTGATAATTAGATAGTTACTTATTTTCTGAGGCTCCAAGCTTCATGCTGGCATTCACGGTTTCCCCCCTTAGTACGCCCTTTAGTGTCTGGTGCCTAGTGCCGAACGGATCTTCGGTAGCTAGTTGTTGTGTGGATAAATAAAAGACCCATTCGAGGTCACGCAGGGAGCGTGGTGCAGACTTGGCCCTGGGTCTGATGGCAGAGCCCGCAACGCCTTCTTGAGCGGGCTCTCCCCTTGCCACAGCCGGCTCTTGGAACGCGGCGGGCACTCTCATTATGAAGACCGTTGGCTTTTCTAGAACAACTGCAGATCCCTGCTGTCTGTTAGGGATCCTTGTCACTGCCCCCGGGAGGGACTTTGCTTCTTTAGAACCTTCGGGCGTCCCACATTTCCCACCCCGCCAAACCGGGGCGGCTATTCCAGGACTTGGCACGCTGCCTTGTGTCCATCAGGACGTTCAGGGGAGCCCTCCCGGAATCCAGACTGGTTCCTGATCCTCTTTGTCACCAGCGTCTCTCACTGTTTGCATCTGGGGTCGTGCTAAGCTTGTTGAAATTGAAAGCAAAACAGTGACCTTATCATACTGTTTGCCATGCTGCTCTCCATGGTCTTTGAAGTCTTGCTTAAACTAATTTAGGCAGAAAACCCCATGTGTTCTCTGGTGCCTGCTAGCGAGACCAGCACAGTGTCTGCTGCCTTCGGATGACTTATCACAGACACCCCAGACAGCACGGGCGGGCTGCAAGGAGGTGAAAACTGTGTCATGTTCGCTAAGTTTAAATGACCTGTTAACACTGCTAACGAACCCACAGCTTTTCTGGAACACGAAAAGTAGTTGTGATTGAAGGTAAGCCTTTCTGTGCTCCCACCAAACACAGTTTCAGCGTCTATTTGGGATTAAAAAGAGAAGGCTTTACTAGTTGGGCCAGATTTTTCCATTTGGAGTCTAAGCTACACAAGGGACGTAGACCTCTTCCCCTTCGGCCTGGGCTTGAGACAGCCGGACGGAGCCGTGGACGGAGGCCGCAGTGAGATGGGGCCTTTGAAGACGCAGTGTGAGTTCCCAGGTGCTGCGTCCCCTGCAGCGCCGTCACTGTGGGGTTTCCGCGAGCTCCCGCTGTCCGTGGATGCGGCTCTCAGGCCCTGCTCACGTTCAGCATGGCTCTTCCTTTCACGGCTGGGCCTGTCTCCGTGCTTTGGCCTTTGCAGTACGATTTCAGTCCCTTACCTGAACTGGAAATGCCCAACCCCATAGTTGGAAGTGTCCGTCTTGCTGGGTCCTGGCCGCTCCCCTTGGCTCGCAGGCCTTGCCCAGGGCCGGCTGTGGAGGGGTGAGTGCCGTCTGGTAACAGGTCACGGGCCGCAGACGTTCCCGATGGGACTGCAGGCCGAAGACCGCACTGCTGACCGGTTTTCAAGCCTTGGGTCCTTGGATTCAGGAGCGGCTCTAGCTGATCAGAATAGAGAACCACGTTTTCCTCTCGGGCTAGTAAGTTGGCCTGCTCTGCGTTTCAAGACTGACTGGTAGATCACTCACAGGAGAGGAGCGTCTCTAAAACCCCCGCCACCAGCCTTTAGTGGGAGCCATCACCAATGTTCCTGTTGGTCGTGTAGATGGGACTCCGAGAATGTAATCCCAGTTGATCCTCGCCTCGTGGTTGGGGTGGTTGGGGGGGTGTGTATGGGATGGGGGTGTAACGTGCCATTTTTGGCTCTCAACTTGATGTTCCTTGGGCTTTGACTGTGTTGCCTTCCTTGAACACCCAGATGCTCCGCTGCTCCTGTGGCGGATGAAGTCTTTCTGGCTTGAAAGGAAACAGTTGAGACGCGGTGCTTGTAAAATTGCAGCCGATGGGGTGACTGGCCTCTCGTGCCTCAGCACGTGTTCGCCTTGCCAGTGGAGAGGCGGGAAGTGACCGATTCATTGGCTCCTCTCAGTTTCCTAATAACCTTATGCCACGGAGCTAGTTCGGCCGAGTCCACGTCCGTGCGGTCCTCTTTGTGAACGTCCCCCGTGCACAGCCGTTCCCTCGTCCTTACGACTCAAGGGCCTTACTCGGGGTCCTGCCCACGGTGCTCTCTGAGGAGGTACCCACTCAATGATTAGACGTGCTGTATTGTTAGTCTTCTGCTGGGTAACAAATGACCCCCAAATTCAGCTGCGTAGGACGACAAATGGGGACTGACTCCCGTTTGGGGAGGAGGAATCCCAGTGGGGCCCGGCTGCGTGCTCTGACTCCGGGCCTCCGGCAGAGCTGTGGTTACCCTCTCAGGGCTGGACGGGGGCAGGATCCGTGCCCACGTGGGGGGCTGCGGGCAGACCCCAGCCTCAGGGTCTCTCCGTCAGGCTGCTCCCGAGCCGGCAGCTGGCTCTCCTCACACATGGGTGCTCAGAAGTGACATGTCGTCCTTCGTGCCACGTGGTGCTCATTTGCGGTAAGCGAGTCCAGCCCGTGCTCACGGGTGCGGACGCCAGAGCAGGGCGAAGACCAGGAGGGAGGGGTCCCTGGGAGCGGAAGGCCTGGCAGAGCTGGGGTTCCTGACTCACGATCTGATACGCGGGAGGGGAGTTTCTGACCTGCGGGTTGAAGCTGCTGGGGCTGAACCAGGGCAGCAGGAGGTCACAGGGTTGGAGGGGGAGGTCGGCTGGATAGTTTCTTTAAAGAGACCTTTTATAAATTTGGGACTGCGCAGGGTCTGTTCCCCCGTATTGAAGCTCCAGAAGCTGACCCTCGTACCTTCCCTCCAAGGGCATGTTGAGGAGTGTGGCCCGCTCTCAGAGGGCCCGCGCCCGGCTCTCTGGAGAGCGGTGCAGACATGAAGCAGGGCAGGGGCCCGGTCCTGCCGGTGAGCAGGATCTCCCGGTGGAGGGATGCAGCCTCGCGTGGGCGCACATCGGGTCCCTGGGAGCACCAGCGGGCCATGCCCTTCACACGCCCGTCCTACCTTGGATGTGTCCCAGCACCGATCAGCCCCTCTAAGCTTCGTGCCGGGGGTGTGTGCCCCGCCTCTGGGGGCCCTGCGCGTCTGCTCGGACTGTTCCAAGGGCGGCCTCCTGCCCGATGCCGTTGTCTTACCCAGAATCCAGCTCGGTGTTGTGTGGCTGAAACCCGGCGTGGGCCCGTAGCCCTGCCGCGGCCGGGCTGGCACCTCGAGCTGCCGCACCCCCGCCGAGCCCCGCTCCCCCCCACAGCTTCTGGCCCTGGGCGAGTCGCTCTGGGATTTCTTCTCCCGTCCGGGGTGGTACTGGCTCCTGCTGCTTGCTCAGCTGGACGTTCTCTCCATTGGGACCGGAAGGGTCACTTTTCCATCCCTCCGACCCACAGCACAGACGCGCCATCCATGTGGTTTGAGTCCTGGGCCGTGAATACATTAGTAGGACTCGGGAAATGCTCTCCAGCTGAGCTGTGAGGTGTGTGATCATTGTTTTCCCCACAACTTTTCAATTTCTTTGGAGTTAATACTTGAAAAAAACATTTTGGTTCGTGCTGTGTGAACTCGTTAATACAAATGCGGGTGCGCTCTCACGGAAATCTCTGTGCGTTAAAAACTGGGCACCCGTCCGTTTGATCCTGGGACCACCTCTCCTGCGGCCCCAGGACCCACTGTCACTGGAGGAGGCCTGTGTGCTCCTCGGGCCTGTCCCTTC